>QJNX01000169.1:0-126725 GCA_004155925.1 Monosporascus sp. MG133 | reverse complement strand
CCCCCAACACTCACACACAGACAGATACACCTGGCGCACGCAACCTTCCTTTTCGAATCCACAATCCGAACTCAGCTGATGACCATCTGCTTGTGTCGCACCCGCACCGACCTCTGTAACCTGCCTTACTTAATCCTCGCCAAGCATAATCAACCCTGGTACCCTACGACCTCTTATCACATCCCCACTATGTACTATTGCCGTACTACCGTACGCACGCCATCGGCGATGTTGCTACATTACTTCTAGGTAGCTAGGCCTTTTCCCCCGACCCGGCGGCGCCACGCGACCGCCACACAGCAACGTCCAGAGCTCGTACTTAGTCGAAAACGGCTATGCAGAGGCGAGGCGCCGTCCGAGGTAGATAGATCGCCGGCGCTGTCGGGGGCGGGGTCGCTCTGACGAGAGCCGATCGCTTTGTGGAGACGAACTTGGGCGCCCGTCATGGGGGGGGGGGCAAGTCCGGGGAAGCAGGCGACGATTACGGGAGGAGGGAGGACGCGGCGCTGGTTTTGGCGCTGGTTTTGGCGCTGATGGACTTATTAGTAGTGGCCAAATGTGTTAAGGTTTATCCTTGGCGTCTGGCTACCTAGAAGTAGATTTCTATTAGGTACATAGGTTCTCGCTGGAAAATCGGACTTGTTCTGGTTTATGACGCTCGCGATGCTTCAGAACGGTGTGAGACGGACGGTCAATTCGATCGCAGGCGCCTTGATTCGGGTGTAGTACTATTGCCGTACATATGCGCCCTATCTAGCTATCAAACTTACGTACTTGGAGGATTCCTCTGTCTTCAGCTCCAGGGGCAAGATATGTTGATAAACAGTATGGTAAAGGGCAAGGCTTGGCGTTATGCTTCATGATCACCACAGGGAAATGCTTCACATGCACCGAATCGCACTCGACGCTTTACGGAGTCAGGCAAGCATATGCAATGGGTATCAATAATTCATGTCTCATACACTGTGTCTAGCACCAAAACCCCAAGCTAGCTCCATAACGAATCTCCGTGTCCATCAGACGCAACTCGAAGTTTTACAATCTGAATCAGACATAGATGTAGCAATCTACTGATACTCCCCTAGACGCTACGCTGGGAAATATTCTAGGTTTCTGAGTCCCTGGGGCGAACTTCTATTGGAAAGTTACAGCCTGGAGTCTGCCAGCCACGGCCCATCCTCTAGCCTACGTATCGAAAATCCACAGAATTTGAAGAGCTGATCTTCATCGTTCAAACGCCTGGTCCGACCTATAATCCAATAAGAAAAATCCCGAGTATCGCGGTCGAGGCACGCAGCTAAGCGCCGACGCTGGTCACTCGTTGCTGCTCAGGGTTGGGGGTCAGTCTCCTTGAAAGATCCGGGACACCAACTCTGTCGGCCATCCGGTCTGGGATAAGGTCCGGAGACACGGATCGGACGGGATACTCGGCAGCCGGACTTGTTGCGCGCAGCAACCGGGACGTCATGGGCTGCGGTGCCAGGATAGTGGGTGACTGGAGGGTGGGCGATTGACTCTCCTGGACGACTGTCTTTGGGATGTCCTTGGTACCAGTCCGGATCGCTGAAGGCAGGATTTGTTCAAACCCTTGTTCTTTTGCAACCTTCTCGATGCTTTTGAAGTACTACCCAGGCACGTTAATTGACGAACTAAGGCTGGCTTTCCTAACTTTCCTTACCTTCACAGTCTTGACTTGTAATTCAAGAGTCGCATCCTCATCACATACGATCATCGGGTGAGGATGTAATTGGAGGCTGGACAATGTCCACATGTGGTTGACGCCTTGCTCGATGCACCTTTGTAGGGCGAGAGCCTTGCGCGCACCGAGGATAATAATGACGACTTCTCTCGCCTCGAGGACGGTCTGGACGCCGACGGTCAAGGCCATCTTCGGGACCTTCTCAACATCGTTGTCAAAAAACCGCGAGTTGGAGAGGATGGTATCGTATGCCAGCGTCTTGACACGAGTCCTCGAAGCTAAGCTCGAGCCCGGTTCATTGAAGGCGATATGGCCATCTTCTCCGATGCCGCCCAGGAAGAGGTCAATGCCTCCGGAACGCTTGATCTTGGCCTCATACTCGACGCACTCAGCCTCGAGATTCGGCGCGTTGCCGTTGGGGATGTTGACGTTATCGGGCTTTATGTTGACGTGAGAGAAGAAGTGCTTCCACATGAACGAGTGGTAGCTCTCCGGGTGATCCCGAGGGATGCCAACATATTCATCCTACTCCGGCGTTAGGATTGGACATTTTACAAGAAACATTGTCGAGCTTACCATGTTGAAAGTGACCACATTTTCAAACGAGACCTAACAATCGCTTGTTAGCAGTACCCCTATAACTGGTTCCTCCCAGAGGTCACTAACAAGTCCAGCCTTATACTTCTCCACTAATATCTTGTAGACCCCTAGAGAACTCGAGCCAGTTGGCAGACCAAGCACGAAAGGGTGTGAGGGTGTAGGGCTGAAGTGATTGATCCTGTCGATGATGTAATTGGCCACATAGGAAGACGCATTGTCAGCGTCGTCACGAATAATGAGCCTCATAGTGACTTGAGCCAGAATGGAAAAATGTAGCGGACGTGGTTAGAATAGATTGCTCTAATTAGGCTGCGGTTTGAGAATTGATGGGGTGCCGTCTATTTGCACTCTTACTCTTCACTTGAAGATAAGGAGGGTCAATAGTGCCGGCTCCGCAGCCATTATGAGGCATTATGACGGGGCGGTTCCAACGTTAAGGTTACCGGTAACTCGGACTGGCACAGAGTCATTGAGGAGGGAGGAGCGCCCTGACAGGATGGAACGTATGGTCGGCCCCTCCCCACTGGAACGGGTGGACTTGCGCATGTGTCCACCCACCTTTGTAAGGAAAATTCTGAACGTTGTATTTGCCTCTCTCGGCGGATGACGGAAACCAGGCGGTGCTGCGACCTGATTGGTATATAGGATTCGACCAATCGCTCCGTACGTACATATTGTATTCGGGGCATTGGCGGGTTAAAGCTTTGAGGGATCGACTACCTAATACGCACGTAAGAAAACTTTGGGCCCCAGCATGTTTCTGATTACATAAATGTGTGACTGGTAACGTACGTTCCTAGGTTCTTAAAGCTTAAAGTTGTTTCTACAGTACCTTGCATGGGTTGATAAATAGTAGGTCCATGATGCAAAGTTATTCGATAAAATGGTGGACAATACGTAAGCCGCTGTGAATAATGATGGTTTGCATATCACCAGTATTTTGCGATTATCGCCCCATTATTTCCTTAATCGAGCGTTGGCAAAACCCATCCACAAGCTGCATTACGCAAGGTCAAGTGCTATTAGGTATCTAGCTACGTACAAGCTGACGCCGACACGAAGCCACAATATACAAGCTCCATTACAAATCGACCCTTTATTTCCACGGTTTAAACGGTTAAGGATTTAACAGGAAACGTATTCTTCAGGACGGGCGTAGCGCAGTTAATTTAAGCTTTTAAGCGGGGAAATTCGAAGTTAAGAATATTGTCAGTCACGCTATAACTTACGGGTATTCTGATGTCTACTTTGTAAAAGTTACGAGATTCGTGCCGCATTCCCCGCATAGGCAAAGAGACTCCAGCACGTGGAGAACATGAGATGCAACAGAGCCGCATGGCCGGACGCGCCAGACGGACCACTTAAGTATTATTAATTGCACTTACACTAGATCTTCCAAGAAGTTGTGTCTCTGAGTCTCTATGTACGCTGCGATCCCCGTCTTGAGAAACCAGTGAATTCGGCGCCTTATAATATCAACCTGTGCATTGGAATGTACTGAGCTGGACCTTATCTGTTCGAATTCCAAAACCGATCGGGGGCGCGTGGAGAAGATATATCCTTGTCTGCCACAAATCTAAGCTGCTTATGAATGCCAAGACTCGGACAGCCGTGGCTGGTGAGAGCAAAAGACGTAATTGGGGGAACGAAGCCGCGTGTGGCTAATAAGGGGACCTTGCTGGGCGATCCTTTCTGAAATATACCAGGCTAACGTTAGGGGTTGACGTTCCTACAACGTTACATCATGAAACAGACCCGTCCGTTCTCAACAGCACCGTATCACCGTAGCTTGCATCGTAGACACCATCCCAGGTTATGCCTTACATCGGCAATGCTCCAGATAATCTATTCTCTCCCCTACCTGGCACCTGACTAGTGACTCCTGGTCCATCCATCCATGGACTGCTCCCACGTACTGTACATACAATCGCCGCCGGGGCCGTCTACTAGGTAGTAACCGCACTCCCGCCCCAATCAGGCACGACCCCATCTTCATACCTCTCTGGTGTCCCTATTTTCTATGGCTACCTAAACCTACTTCGTACCGTATGCGACACAACCCTAAGCCAAGAAAGTTACCTGCCTAGGCTAGTAGTCGGGTATAGAGAAGCCAACCTTCTCCCTCTGTAGGCGATCGGCTTATGCGACGACAGACAAACCTTGTGTAGTAGATTGGACCCATGTCGGCCTGAAGGCCCCGTCCTAGCTTACAAAGTATACCGGAGTGCTAATGGGCTGATACAACGCTCCAAGCCACTTCCTATCTGCCCATCCAACGCAACCATTCGTTTTGTCTCATCTGGCATACAGAGCAGCTTCGGTGCCAGTTCGTCATTCGTTCCTACTACTTCGGAAGCTGTCCGCCACTGTAACCTATTGGCTACCGCTGCTCTTTGCCTGGGCTAGGCCGTTTGTTTATTGTGGACGTACAGATCTGACGGTACCTTCAAGGTTGTTATGTTCCATTCGTTCCCGCTGCCAGCATTTTACCGTCGATACGAGATTTCATACATCGGGTTCTGGAATCGGCAACATCTCGATCCGTCGTCTGTCGTTTGGTTATGGCAACTGCTTTCTGAGAGACCATCACCGTACCTCAAGATAGCCCCGAGTTGTTTAAGACTTCCTGCTTCCCCCGTATGACTTAAAGCTTAATCCAGTTTATACAAGTTACTTTTCCGCATGTCTCTGCAGCCGCTCGCTTCTGCAATGGCTAAATTACGAAAAGCATTGCTGGCGGCGCTTAAGTCATTTCTTCGTGGGAGGTCCTTTTTACAAGCTATATTCGCTTTTTGGATTAGTCCTAACTTGGTAAAAGAGCGCCATACCAACGGACACACGATCTTGCCGCTACAAAGCCTCGACGATTTCTTAAGGGAGGCTGAGGAGCGGTTATTAGGGCCCATCGACGGCGATGGCTTGAGAAGGTTCGCTTCGGATCTAAAGGCCCAGTTCCGGGAACGGTTAGAGATATGTGGCGAGAACATGCTGCCGTCGTTCAACCACTTGCTCCCCACCGGCAATGAGAAGGGCCAATATCTCGCACTCGATGTTGGCGGATCGACATTACGGGTTGCTTTGGTGGAACTTAGAGGACGAGAGGCTAGCGGAAGGGAAAGTGAGATCATTCAGATGGACTGCTTCAAGATTACCCCTGAAGTTAAGAAACTTGAAGGAATGGCGTTCTTCGATTGGCTAGCCGCTCGGATTCAAGAGGTTGTGAGTAAGGAGAGTAATGTCGCACAAGGCCCTATCCCAATGGGTCTGGCGTGGAGCTTCCCGGTGGAGTAAGCCATATCCCTTTATCCCTCCCCCATGGGGACCTGTTGCTAAGTTTCTCCAAGGCAAACATCACTAGGTGGTGGTCTTTTGATGGGAATGGGCAAAGGCTTTCTTGCGACACAAGGTCTTCAGGGACAGGACCTGGGCGATATCATAAAGTTCGCGTGCAAGAAGCGGGGATTAGCCGTCCAGCTCGGTGCTATCGTGAATGATAGCACAGCGGCGCTGCTGTCGCAAGCCTATAAATATGCGTCAACGCGCTTCGGTCTGATCCTGGGGACTGGCACCAACATTGCCGTCCACCTGCCCGTCTCGGCGCTGAGTCGTAACAAGTATGGCAGTCGGCCGGCGAGCTGGTTCGACTCTGCCAGTCATGTTATCGTCAACACGGAGGTCAGCATGTTCGGGAAAGGCGTGCTACCGCTTACTCGGTGGGACGAACTCCTGAATGCCTCCCACCCACGACCTGAATTTCAGCCTCTGGAACAATGCCTCAGCGGTTTCTACCTGGGCGAGATCTGCAGACTCGCCCTCGTCGAGGCCATAAATTCCACTGGGGTGTTAGGCGGTCAACTGCCGCCCTCTCTTGAGAAGCCGTACTCCCTCGACACCGAGACCATATCGAGGATAGAGGCGTAAGTGCCCGCATCATTCACCTTCCTCTCATGGATGAATGAGAGCCCGACGACTAACTTTTTGAGAATCAGCGACACATCCCCGTCGCTCGAGGAAGCGATATCGTACTTCGAATCCCAGCACCCTTCATCACACCGCCCCACCGTATCCGACATAACCTTCATCCGCGACCTGGCGTCGCTCATCTCACGGCGGTCGGCTGCGCTGCTCGCGGCCGCGCTCTTCGCGCTGTGGGAGCTGCGACACGAGACCGAGGCCGAGGCCGAGCACCTCACGAGCAGCACGATAACATCAACAACGACCGCCGCTGCGGTCAAGAAGAGCGACGGCGGGGTGGTCGTCAGCGTCAGTGAGGAGGCCGAGACGCCGCGCACCAAGGTCGCTTTCAACGGCTCCGTCATCGAGCACTACCCGCAGTACCGCTCCAACTGCCAGCACTACCTCGACGGGCTCGTGGCCCAGAGCGGGCACCCTGGGTGCGTGGACCTCGTGCCTGCCGTCGAGAGCTCGCTGCTCGGCGCCGCCGTGGCGCTGGCGAGCGCCGTTGAGGTCGAGAAGGCCGCGTCTTAAATTCATGGGAGGAAAACCAGAAACCGACGTTGCGCGAGCCGATATCCCAGCTGTACTTGGTCAAAAAGCATGACACAGGGTGAGGCTGAGGCTGAGGCGGGGAGCACTGCATGTGTCATAATCATTCCTACGATATATAACTCGCATCGCGGGCATGTGCATATGGACATGGAGCGAGCATATAGCATGGGGTGAGAAACGCGCAGGGAAGGAGGGGAGTCGCCTCATCTTGCGCAACGGGCGCGAAGCGGGCATGCATTCATTGTCATCTACCACTAACCACATAGAGAGCGCATACGGGTGAAAGGGGAGATTCCCGTGCAAATATATTGAGCATAGTCTTTTTCTGTGTTGGATATTTTTCGACTCCATTGGGGCGGCCACCACGAGCTCGTGTCATGTGATGAATAATAAATATCTACAAAATACCAGACTACATACATACAAACGAAAAAAAAAAGAGAAGACTTGTGATAGTACATTTTCTTTGTTCATCAAGATTTGCACGTAGTCCCGAGGCGACATTGTAGGTAGACATGACATGATATGACATTACATGCCAGCGGGACAGGGCCGGGGATGTATATACTTGAAGCCAACAAATACGGGAAAAGGGGAACGAGCCTGACATGCAAGACCCAATCCCGTGGAAAAAAAAGGCTTCACAGACTTGATTTCTGAACGCGTGTCTCATCTCCACTGTCAACTGCTCACTGTGCGTGCTATGAAGGCGAGCGCCAAGTTCTCATGCCATCGTTAGTATGTAAAACGCCCGCATCCACCGCGCTCACACATTCTAACTCGCGTTCATCAATATCTCACATGAAAGCCTAACGGGCAGCCCATGTCGCCGACCCGGCAACAAAACCAAACAACAACGCGGACGTCTTCCCTATTCCGCGGAGAAATATCTCTTCGACTTGCTCCTGATCGCCTGCGCCTTGATCTCCTGCGGCACCGCGATGTGGTGGACGATATGCGGGCGGTACACCGTGTCCACGAGAGGCGTCCTAGGCAGAGGGTGCCAAACTGTTAGCGACCTTCCATTCCATCCCAGAGGAGGGGCCGACGAAATGCCGGGGTTAACTTACCAATCGTCGACGCTGAGAGGGAAATACTCGTAGAGCATGTCGGCCTCCTCCACGGGACTGCCGATCCGGCCCCCCTGGCCGGTCGATGTCCGGGATATGCTCGGACTCTGCAGGGCGTCCGAGCCCGCGCGGTAGCTGGGGCTGCGCTCGTCCTCCGAGAGCGACAGGTTGATGGGGACGGAGGGCGCGTTCGAGGAGAACTTCGACTGGCTGCCGACCGTCGGCGTCTTGTTGGGGCTGAGATCCTTGCTCCAGGTCGGCACCGGCGGCCTGTTGCTCATGGGCGGGGAAATGGCTGTCCTCTTCGCTGGGTGCTGCTGCTGGTTATATGTCGGAGTAGAGGGCGCGCCCGCGGCCCATTCGTTGGAGCCGGGCTGAGAATGAACGACGTTGCCCAGCGAGTGGTATCTGTGTAAATTCTGTGACAGATCCGTCCGTTCCAACTTCAAGTTCGCGGGGATGCTTCCTTCGCTCCCCGACCGGACCTGATCAGAGCCTGTGGGCTGGGGCTTCTTGTCGCCCGTGAGGGGGACGTCCTTCTTGCTGTCGAAGTTCCTAGGGCTCCTCCCGCGTACTATGACTGGCCCGCTCTGGATTTCGGCAATCTTCATTAATTCGCCCCCAGTTTTCATCTTGCCTAGTAAACTTATCTGCACGACATAATGCTGCTGCAGGCCTTTCCGACGGCCGTTATTGGCGGTGGCGCTCTTGAACTGCAACCGTTTCCACGAAACGGGCAGGCTTACACGATGGTGGTCGATCTCCTGTCCGCCACTGAGATCGAGAGGAACTTTGGGTGGTGCGCCAGCTACTTTCATCTCCTGCCCCTCGCCGAGAGCTGGATTGCTGCTCTTCCACGGAATCGATATTATCTCCGTCGACTTACCCTCGATGCTCTCGATAGCCGTTATCGATGCGTAGAATTCTGTTATGGGAATCGCGCGCCCTTGCTCATTCATCACCTGGGTGCAGTGCCGCGGCATCGTGATCTGCCCCGAACATTGCCATAAGTTCCGCCGATAACAGGTTAATTCTAGCGGTCGTCCCGTCGTCTCGCCGCCGAATACGTCTTCCGCCACGAAGAACATGCCGTACAGCTCAGCCGACATGTTCACCTCCGAGTACGTCCCCGTTGAATCATCTAAGGGTGTAGCTTTGACGGCGGTCGCCGAGAAGCCCAGCAGCTTGTCATCCGGCTGCTGCGGCGAAGACCCTTCATCGTGGAGGTCTTCGGTATGGGGGGCGGCTTCATATTGCCTAGAATAGCTGAAAGGGTCTTCGAACGTCGTCGAGAATGTCTCGAAGTCATAACCTGGGGTGAATGGTGGGATCGGGAGGCCGCCGTTTGTATTGTCTCTAATACATCAGCCCAGTAAGCATGTCGTCTGGCTTTGTCGCATATTCATCTACCGCAGCCGACATCGACCAAATGGAATATAACAAAGGCGCCCGAGGCGCATCGATAGATCTTAAATACATGATACGTGGGCTAAAGCGCAACTCACAACATAGACTCGTCAAAATTGAGTTCGTGGTCGAAGCCTTCGATACCCAGGCCAGCGGCAGAGCCCGCCATAGCAGCATTCAACCCCATGGCTTCGCCGGGGCTGGGGCCAGACTGCATCGCTGGCATTGAATTATACGTTGCCATTGCATCGTGTAAGGGCTTCCGCCCTGATGGCCGTACACCTCAACGTAAGTTTACCTAGCGGTAGAGGGTTGGTCGGAGGTAGCACAGTAGGTAGGAACACGGACGCAGAATTATTCGGCTGACGATAATGTACGGAGTTTAAAGTTCCTTTAGCATAGAAAGTCTGGGGAAATGCGACAGCGATGTCCTGGCCTGTCAGCTTGGGAGGTTAGGCTGTCCTGGGGGTCGTAAGACTGCCGCTCGTTGGTTGAGCGAGTGGAGTCTGAGCTGGAAAGCCTGAGGAACGGCCGCCGTTGATGGGATATTATCAGCCTCCGCTTTCTTCAACGTCTGTACTCGTCTGCTAGCTTACTAGCTGACTATACCCGTGGCTACGGGTCTAATGACTTATTATGTAAGTGATTGGACAAGCCAGGGAAAAGAAGCGAGATTTAACAAGGCGAGCTAGTACAGATAGGCTGTAGATCATATTTATACATACAGTAAGGGCATGCGGGCGGCCAGGAGGAAAAGAGAAATCACCGGGTTTCGAGGTTAGACTAATAAGCGTGGTATAATGAAGGTCGGCCGAGTGGAGATAGGAAAGATGCTCTCTATCGGCGCGGCGCTTCGATATTCGATTAAAACCTATATTTGGACGGAGTGTTGGGGCAGAATAGAGCATAGGCATGTATATATAGTACTGGTCCAGGGAACCGGCACTGATGAAACAATTCGCTATCGGGCACTGGTCAAGGTGCCTCTGCACTGCAATACAGCGGGAGATTGAACCCCGTGAATCCTTGATAGGGCCGTACCGAGGATGGTACAGCACAAGGTAGTAATAAGGTGGCTGCGCCGGCCTTTGGTGGTTCTAGGTGGCCTTTGGGGCCTTGGAGATACTTAAAACTGCACCTTTTAGGCAAGGCTGCCAGGGGGGAACCTCTTCGAAAAGTGTGCGGCGGGAGATTCGCTGTCCCACCTTCTCCAAATCGTACCCGATCCGTATCGAATCGTTACCTCCGAATGGCCCTCATCTGGCCCCTATCACGGCGGTGGAGGTTACCTACAGACACGTGCTACCTGGCAGGAGGGGTTGGAGGAGGAGTACTTACAGTTGCTCCAGGTAGTTTTGGGTCTAAGGAGGCATGGCAGATAAGCTTGTTAGATTAGAGCGGCCCTTAGACTAGTAAGCGATGCTGATAGCCAGCCCTCCTTCAGATGTTCAAGAAACCGCAAGTGTTATGCCGATCAATTCAGGCCTACGAACGGGCTGGCTGTATCCTGGTTTTCTTGTTCAGGAACTGATTCGAATGGCGTTTCACTACGCCGCAATAAGCTCATCATATAAGAAATTAAATCGTCCTTCCTGAATCCTGACCAACATGTGCCAGAGAACGGCTTCTAAAATTAGAATATCCGTCAAATGCCCCCGTAAGCATCGCCGTAGCATCGCATTACCAGTGCGTAGAATATGCAGTTTGGAAATCCAAATTGGGGAACCGTTGTTCATTTTTTCAGCGGCTGCCGCAGCATCAGAAGTATGTAAGAATATCATTGAATCATTGACCAGGGCCCTGGAACAAGCATTCGACGGGGATCTGAGGAAGCCGAGCACGACTGCGTGTAGTAAAGACCCGCCATCCCATCAGACAGCATACAGCGCCGCAGAGGTCCACGAGCCTTTAGTAAGCCCCTAGGCGTCTCCCCCTAGTCGTAGATGCGCCGTCTACGACTACATACACGGCAAAATTGTCATCAAAGCGCCCAGGCTTGCTAGATCAAAAAGACCACTTTAATTACGTCAGTGACTGTGCTCGGGAACCGCCTTCTCGTCGAACTTACATGCTCCGGTGAGTTCGTGATCTCGTCAAACGCTTGTTGAAGCTCGAAGCCCATAGCTGCGAGAGAGTCGACTGCGTCATCGAGGACCTAGAGCCCCTGTCAGAATTTGGCAGGATTAATAAATAGAAATATCACTTACCCAGCTCACCACACTCTTAGTAGTCTTATGAGCCTTGTTCTGCCTAACTCCCATGAACGCCAATCCTTGTAAGACCAACGTCGGCTGGGGCGATGGGGACACGATAGGCGCGATTATACCACCCACATCCGACCCCGCCGAAGTCTGTAGAGAAGGTATGTAGGTCGATAGGTGACTTGCAGCCACGCATATGATGACTGTTCCAAGCAAGGAATCGTTCGGGCTCTTGGCGCGCACTACGCCGCAAGACTTCGTCTCCTGGAGGGCAAACCTGTAGAGCTCAACAACTTCAGGGGCCCCATGTGAAACCACGTGGTTCAGCACCGACTCGGCGTTGTCGAGTCCATGAATCAGATCAAAGCTGATGTTTGCTCTTTGGATGCTTGGTAGAAGACCTTCGGGAGCCGACCACGCACTGAGCTCCTCAATCGCCAAGTTGGTCAAACGCCTGGGAAATTGCGTATCCCATCCGACTTTAGCAAACCAACCTTTGACGCCTCCACTCTCATCGACCGGCACCCCAGGGAAGACACCGGGAAATGTAAATCCGAGTTGCAGCCTTTTGACGCCCTTCTGGAGCAAGGCTCGCATGGCACGGCGGTGCAACGATCTGCCAATTGACACATTGCGCTTCGATGGGTCGACGAATATTGCCCCTATAGCACCTATACGTTTCGTAGTATATGTAGCAACGAACCCGTATAACGCCTTTGTGCTACTATTTCTAACCACAAAGTGAGACTCTTCGATACAGGGGTTGGCAAGTTCGAAGGAGTGCGCGGTTGTAGTCAAATAGGGGAAACTCGGTGTGCTCGAACGGGCAAGGACCTTAAGTAAGTCGTCGAGCCCGCGCCCGTCTCTCTCGCGGTCATATTCTTCGACGAGCCACTGCTGTCGCGTCTTCGATACCTTCTTACTCTTCCTCATCGTTCCGGGCATGGACCCCTGCGGGACGAAGTCGCCGTGAAGAGCACGTACGAGCGAGCTCATTGCGGTCTCGGTGAAGTCGAACGTGCAGACATAAGTGCCAATAGATTTGTCCATAGCAAAGTCGTATGGCGAGCTTACTGCCACTACGATGAGCGACTTCTTCTGTCCACTAGCTCGGAGCATGTGACACATCATTGCGACATGCTTCGTAAACCCGGTCTGGTACAAATTTCGATTAGCGTCGGCCGTGACGATGATGATACCGGATGCCCTATTGATAAGGTTCTCATGGACTAGGTTTGCGTTAGCATCATGGTTTAAGACAATGTTAAATCAACCGACAGAAATGCTTCAACTAACCTGGTCTCAATCCATTAGCCGTATAGGAGGTATGAAGAAGCTTGCCGTTGCGAGCTCGTGCCATGGCTCTGCCGAGTTCGCGGAAGACTCCTTCACCACTCATAATCGCTCCCTTTTCCTGATGCACAAACCTCTCATGCAAAGTCCCAGGTCTCACAGTCCCCGCCTTCTCCATCAAACTCTTAGTTGCCGCTGACGCGGGTAGGGGCTTCACCAGAGGAGTCAGCAGGAGTAGCTCCTCTTCCTGGAGCAAACTCCTTGATAGAGGGAGTAGATTGTCATTGTCGCGCACTACTGTTATTGACTGCTCGTAGGCCTTATGCGAGAGCGCGAGATGTGAAGGGTGTATCTTCGACAACAAAGATAGCCCTGGGGGATTCAGAGCCTTCTGCCAGGATGTGCATGTGCTCTTCATCCGGAGAACTCGCTTCAAGGATGTGTACACTCTGTCTTTGGTAATTATACCGTTTTCGATCCCGAGCTGTAAGCCTGATATAGCTTCGAGCTGCACATCATGCGCCCGGCAGAGCAATATCAAGTCATTGCCCGCCTCAACAGCCATGACAGTTCCACCTTTGACACCGTATTCCTGGATGAGGGACTCCATCTCTAAGCATTCGGAGATCGAGACGCCGTTGAACCCCAGATCGCTTCTCAGGAGGTCGTCGACAACCTGATCGGAGAGACAGGCGTGCATGACGTTCATGCCTGCGTTCTGTATCCCGCATCCTCCGACAAACATCGCGTCTAGACGGCCGGAAGCAATGGCATTTCGGAATGGCACTAGGGCGCTCAGACTCAATTCCTCAAGAGTCTGCGTGATGATCGGCATGTCCAAACTGGAACCCAGGAAGTCAAGGTTCCCATATGAAGGAAAATGCTTCCCGCACGTTGCTAGACCGGCATCTTTGTAGCCGTTCAGCATGGCGATGGCATACTGTGAGGCTTCCTGGGGATCATCGCCGACTGCCCGTACCCCTAGAGGCTGGTGTCGAGCGTTTGTCAAAACATCGAGGACTGGACCTAGGATGAGGTTGACTCCTACCGCCGACACCTCGGTGGCAGTGGCTTTGGCTACGCTATACGCAAGATCTAGGCTGCCGGCAGCAGCAATTCCCATAGCGCTGGGGAATTGGCAGATGTAATCTTCATCGAACAAGCTGTTGACGCCGCCATTCTCCTGGTCGAGGGCGATCAACAAGGGAACAGGATGACCAGCTCGGTGAGCTATAGCCTGCAATTCTTGGACGAGGTTTGCCGTCTGTTGAGCAGCTGAAGACACGCCCGACGTTAGTATCCATCACGTGCTGGAGCACACAGCAACCCCCCAGGAGCCCGAGGCGGCATGTACATGGATAGGGCTCATTTACATTTAAGGTTCTTGGCCGTCAATATAACCGAGCCCAAGTGATGCTGCTCAATAAGATTTCTGATCTGAGGCGTAACTTCCGTGCCATCCCATCCCATAATTAACGTCTGACCAATGGCCCTATCAGCAGCAGCATGTGTGTTAGCAGGCTGCTTATTATGCCATCACAGTGCACCCCCCGGCCCGAGCGATGTTCAGCGCTTTCGCTTCCGGGAATCTCGCATAAAGGACGATCAATCGCATGCTTTCTAATGGACTTACCAGTTGATGTCTTGCCATAGTGGGTCCGATTCAACGTCAGTCTTTGCCATTTCGACATGTGGTGTCGAGATCCAGTGATGAGCAACTAGAGCCTAGGTGTTACGTTAGGTGTCTGCTAACAGACTGTGGTATATTATGCGTGGGGGTACTTAGATCCGTAACGATGGGGGGGATTGTTCGTTAGTCACTAGTCGGGCGAATGTAACAATGGAATCAGAGACACCCAAACTCAGCTGTTCCTTGCGGGAACGCACGGATAAGGTCGGTCGTGGCAGAAGCTCGACCGCGGTTGTAACGGGTATGTATGTATGTAATTCATAGGTGTCCTGAGCAATGAGATGATAGGCAGATAACTTTTGGGAGCTAGTTGTGTACAATACCCTATTAGGCGCAGCAAGCAAGCCCCAAACGGGCAGAAGGGAAAACCCCCCAGGGCCAGATTACAGGGAGGAATCGTAATTAGTAGGGGCTTGGTAAGGAAGCTCGCGCTATCGTCCGTTTCGAAGAACGATCGATATGCCAATAGGGGTTCGGAGCTTGGGGGCCCACTGGGTAGCGTAAGGTCCCCCAGCTTTACTTAGCGCTAGATGGGAAGGCCGGAAAGCCTGAACAGGGAAGCTGTTTCTACACGTTATTATTACACCACTAGTCGTACGCAGATTCCATCCCCGTCATCGTCCTCGCAACGTTACGTTCCACATCTGCTGGTGGCCTTTGCTACGGCTGCTACGCTAACTGTACTGCACGGAATGGTGGCAAGCAAGCTCTTGGAGCCTCACACATGACCCTGTTCTGATTAATAAACCGCATTGGATTGTCACAGTCGTGACTGATTCGGTCCGGATAAGGCAAATTCTGCCCTCTGAACGGGAGACCCGGGCTCTAATGAGGTTCTCCATCGTAGCAGCCCTCCGATGCCCTCACCTGTCGTTTCGGCCAGACAGGATTTTGGCTTCTAGTGAACTATTGGTCCACGGCGCGCGATAACCAGTGGCCATTAGTTTATACCACATGTATCGGATTGGATGCTGGGGTTGGAGAACTGGCATCAGTCCAGCGGAATCAAGTGTCACCTATGCTTCCTGAATGTCTAGCCCCACCGTATTGTGATGACATTTCGACTCGAGTTGTCTGCGACGTCCTATTCGAGATGCATTTGTGGTCTGGTGAGTCGGAGCTCCACAAGCAATTAAGTTCGGAACGTTCGAGTAGGCGTATGTGATATCATAATAAGTACATGCAGGCGCGATTCTCTTCGCTTCCCGTCTGCTTCATTCATGGAGACGAAAATACTGGCCCAAGGGACTATCGTCCTGTTACTTGATAAGACATAACAAAGTATCTCACTCAGCATCGCCTTACGGTTTTCATCGCTATATCTGCAACCCCGGACAATATGCCGCACTCGCTCCCCACATCGCCGAAGTCGACGCCGAAGAATGGCGGAAATGGCATCACCAAGTTCACCAACTGCCGTATCCTGAAGGGTAACAGCCTCGTCGAAGAGGACGTCTGGGTTAACGGCGTCAGCGGCAAGATCATCAGGAGCCAGTCCGCATTCTACGATGAGTTCGCCATGCCGGACGAAGTAATCGACCTCGGTGGCCGCATATTATCCCCGGGTTTCATAGAATGCCAGCTCAATGGCGCTTTCGGGTTCAACTTCTCGACGCTTCTGGAGCCTGCGGCATATGCTAAGAAGATGAAGGAGGTAAACCGGCAGCTCGTGAAGACCGGCGTCACGTCCTACCTGCCGACTCTCACCAGCCAACGGAGTGAGATCTATAAGGCCGCCCTACCGCATCTCGGCCCATCCGGATACTTGCAGGTAGCGGAAGACGGTGCCGAATCCCTCGGTGCGCATTGCGAGGGTCCCTTTCTGAGCCCCACCAAGAACGGATGTCACAATGTGGATGTTCTACGGGAGGCAGAGACGTTCGCGGATCTCGAAGCGTGCTACGGCGCAGCAAACGTCAATCCCCAAGACTCGTACCGGCCGATACCCATCAGAATGATCACGGCCGCGCCGGAGCGAGGGCAGATGAAGAAGCTCATCCCGGAGATTACGCAGCGAGGTATCATATACTCGATCGGACACTCGGAAGCGACATACGAAGACGCATCGGAGGCCGTCGCTGCGGGATCCACCATGATCACACATCTCTTCAACGCCATGCGGCCGTTGCACCACCGGAACCCGGGTGTCTTCGGCGTTCTCGGCAAAGCCGAAAGCCTGCCGCGGCCGTACTTCGGCATCATCGCCGACGGCGAGCACTTGCACCCTACGACGGTCAAGATCGCCTTTAATGCGCACCCTGACGGCTTTATCCTCGTGACCGACGCCATGCACCTCGTAGGCTTACCGGACGGCAAGTATCAGTGGACAAACGGCGACTGCGAGAGCCACATCGTGAAGCAGGGCGGAAAGTTGATTTTAGAGGGATCGGACCGGATTGCTGGAAGGTAAGCTTTCTAGAGGTCCCCTTTTCACCCCTTTCCATACCCAAATGCCAGCCTGTTGCTGATCAGTCCAATAGCTCGATAACTCTCATTGAATGTGTATCGAACTTCCTCAACTGGTCGGGCGCGAGCATACCACAAGCTTTGAAAGCCGTCACGTCGACGCCGGCTGCTATGCTGGGCCTGCAGGGGATCAAAGGCTCTCTAGTGGACGGCGCGGATGCGGACCTCGTCGTGTTGTCGGAACATCGGAACGATGAGGGCCTGGACCTTGTAGTTGATGAGGTGTGGAAGTTTGGCACTAAAGTCTTTACCCGCTAAGGGACAGTGAAACGGCAGGAGAGAATCACCATGACGGAACCAAAATTGTATCTTTGTTAGTTCGTGGCGTTTGGTCGTAGAATTATGCTAGCGGATGGTTGATATTAGCTGTAAGGTATCATGATGATACGACTATGATAGCATTCCTAAAAGCGGCTGCTAAATATACCTTTATCGATCTGAGGGTGTCAACACTACCATGTCTTCCACAGGCGATAGGCTGAAGCTCCGTCCTGCATGTAATCGTGATACGTCATGTCAAGGTCGCTTCACCGTCAGCTTAAACGGTTTCTTCAATCGATCCATAGGAGTAATCCCACTCCGCCCCAGATTCGCCAACGGTGCCGGTCTCTTGATGCCCCCTCCCCTCCCGCCTAACGGACCATTCACAGTCGTTGCGTGGAAGCTTGCCGCCGGTCGCACTTCTTCCTCAGGAGGTACGGCGTTTTCCTTCTCGGCTGACTCACTGTCAGGCCCCTCCGGGGTCGGTCTGTTGGGAGAGCTGGAGAAACAGGTATAGTGCTTTGAAGGCGGCCCTGCTTCCCTAGGGGCTTGCGTTGGCTTTGTCGTAAGTTTGGCGGAACCTACTTTATGACTTGCTAGACTTGGCTCTATCCAAGGATTCGGTTGCGATTTCATAGCCGGTGGAAGTTGCTGTCCCTGAGGGCGGCTATTCTGCGGGGGGTATCTTCGAGACGGATAACCAGCATTCTGGGTTGGCCGTAGCGATGGTGCCTGGTCTGGGACATCTTCCAACTTCGATTTGTCATGGTTTGTTATGCCATAACCGTAGCCTAGAAGGCTTCTCTGCACAGGACGCTGCACTGGGCGAGGATTATTCGTGTACACCTTCGAGCCTTTTAGAGGTGCGGCTACGGCGGTCTTTTTCTCCGCAGCAGTGGTGTTTGCGTGGTGAGCAGCAGCTGTGGTAAAACCTGCCTGTGGTGCCCGCGGCACAGTGAATGAGGCCGATCTATCCATCGTCGTTGCGTAGGGAGTGCTCCAACCATCGACCGATTGCGCATCTATTTGACTAGCTCCGCTAGCGTGCTGAAGCTTTCGCCTCTTGTTTAACGCAGTGAATTGGGCAGCACTGCTGGCATTTTCATTTGCATGGTCTTGCTTGGGATCGACCGGGAATCGGTTGTCCTCGATTAGCTCCATCGGTGGCATGTGTTTGTAGATAGATTGCTCGGACGGCAGGTCTCGGCGTAGAATTCTGGAGATATCTGCCATCACTTTCCTGTCGAAGGAGGGACCTTTCTTGAGGAAGTTTGACGACGGGATACACTCAATGAATGGGGACAACTGAACGCCACCATCACCCCCACCGTTGGAGATATGTAGAGGAAAGCTGAGATAGAGCAGGGCCTTCGCTCGAGTCATTGCAACGTATAACAACCGACGCTCCTCAGCTTCGTCTTCGGATCGCATATGTGGGATGGAACCTTGGTAGACGGCTGGTATGAAGACCACAGGCCATTCTAAACCCTTTGCGGCGTGTATCGTGGAAATCGTAACCATAGGCTTTCCATCTGCATCCTTGTCGTCGGTTTGCTTGTCAGATGCTAACGAGACGTTCGCAAGGAAGCGTGCTAGAATGTCATCTTCTGAGTTTTGTTGTATACCTTCAATGTCTGGGAGTGCGTCCTCCTCCACTTGACTCTTGCTCGACACGAAGTCAGCAGCGAGGCTGACAAACTCCTGCACGTTAGCCCATCGTGACTCGTGCTCGGCATACGTCTCTTCTAGGTGGTCCCGTAAGTGTAAATCGCGAATCAGCTTTTCGATGATTTCCACTAAACTGATAGGCGTCCCGTCGGCCGAACGTAACTGAGCACGGATTCCGTTGATCAGTCGAATAAGTTCTGCGCCAAGTTTCTGTTCTGCCTGCCTTCTGATGGTAGTTTTCGCAGTACGATTTCCGCGGCAGTGTTGAACAAGCAACTTCCAAAGACTCATGGAGTTCCGTTCAGCCTCCTCGAGAAGGTTCTTGATTGTTTGGTCGCCGATTCCTCGCTTCGGGACGTTGATGATGCGTGCGAGTGCGTCATTGTTGTCTGGTTGATGTATGATGCGCAAATAATCCAGTATCATCTTGATCTCTGCCCGCTCATAAAACTTGAAGCCTCCTAGACGATGGTTAGCAAGCGCATCACCTCTGCTAGCATTTTTTACGTACCAACCATCCTGTAAGGAATACCTTCCCTGCCTAAAGCTGATTCGATGTGTCTCGAGAGCGAGGCAGAGCGAAGCAATATTGCCACATCGTCGACATTAATCATGCTTCCGGACATCAGCTTTACCCGTTTGATCTCTGAGACGATCCAATCCGCCTCGACTGTAGAGCTCTTCAGCGTGCGAAGAACCGGTCGGGTACCTTTCTCGTGAACTGGCAGTAGGACCTTCTTGTATCTCGAGTCGTCCCGCTGAATCACCTGCAAAGATACGTCAAGAATAGAGCTCGAGGATCTATAATTTTCTTCTAGTGCTACTTCGTCCGTGCTGGGAAAGTCACGAAGAAAACGATGCAGATTCCTTATTTCTGCTGATCGCCAACCGTATATGCTTTGATCAGGATCACCAACGATTGTGATCTTCCGGCTCCTCTGTGCAAAAAGCTTCATCAGGTCATACTGAATGCCGTTGGTGTCTTGATACTCGTCAACTAAGACAGCTTGTATATTTGAGACGCAAGATGGGAACTTCCGCAGGAGCTCGACGCAACGAACTAAGAGATCGTCATAGTCCAGCAGATTTGAACGCTCCAGGTGATCCTGGTATGCCTGGAAGCACTGCTCAAAAGCCTGCGATTCGATAGCCTTCCCATTTTTCGACACGATCGTCTTCTCGTCCGAGGTGCCTTTGGCTTTGCGTTTGCTGATCCAGGCACGTGCCATAGCTGGCTCGAGTTGTACGTCTAGTCTCTTGCATATGCGCTGGATGATTCCCCTCGAGTCAGAGTCATCCGCGATGCCGAACTTTGGGTTTAATCCTATCTGCTGACCGTAGGCAGCCAGGTACCGACGAGCGATGCTGTGGAATGTTCCTAGTACGATCTTCTTTTCTCGTCCACCGCCAAGAGCCTGGCCGATGCGCGCCTTCATCTCGTTAGACGCCTTGACAGTGAAGGTGGCGACGATAACGTTCCATGGTGGTATCCCGACGTGGTCGACGAGCCATACAACCCGTGAAGTAATTGTATGAGTCTTTCCACTTCCAGGACCGGCTAGAATAGCTACTGTCGATGCTGAGGAGCTGACAGCTCGACATTGTGCCTTATTCAGCGAGGTGAAGATATCACCATCGGCAGCTGCTGGCATGATTTGAGATGGAAAGTCATCAGACGTTGCTCATAGACAGGCAAAGCAAGCAAGCCGCGGGGGAGATGACTCAAACGGCGAAACCAGCGCTGAAAGCCCATGTGATGAACAACTCGGTCAACAGAACGCGCCGAGACTCCACAGCGCGGATAGCCCCAGCTGGGAGACGCGCGGAGTCAGGTGACCCTCCAAATGTGTCCAGCAAGCCACAATTCTAATCATGCTTGTGAGGATTATGGCTTTGGAATGTGGCTAATGGTGCACGCACAGACCACTACCCAACGCCGCCTGCCTTGCCCGCGACCTTGGAGCATCCATCAAGAATCAACAACCCCCTTTGCTCCCCATCACACCTTTGTTTGTTGCTGCCCAATCACATCCATCATGCTCACTTTCATGCAGATGCTATCACGCTCGGACTGCAATTTGTTTCTCGAAGATCCATTGATTGGCAAAAGTCGGGAAACATTGCGACAGTCTCTCACTCCCTCAGTCTTCGTCATATTGGGAGTCCTGTAAGCGTATGTCACATCTCACAAAAATATCACGAACAATGGGGGGCATCTAAATGGGAGGCGTTCCCGTGATAGGATCCAAAAGTGGAATGGCCATCACTCAATAAGGACCCCATTAAGGTCAGGTCAAGAAGCGACCTTCCAATTGACATCCTTCACTACCGCCGTGAAGGAGGGTCCAGGGGCGCAGGCCATAGATTGTCAATTGGGGTCCGAAGCGATGGTGGCTCCTAAAGATAGTTCACGATTGGCTGGGGCATGGCCAAGTGCCTCGACAGGACCACATCTCGAGCGGGGTCGCATATGCGAGTTATGACAATATCACCAATCATCTTTCTAGCCCAGCCCTCGGCGCTTAAGATCCCCTGCCGTGCGAATGAACTTGTCCAACCAGAACAGCATCTTTGATCAACTCCCGTACTCTTCGTAGAGAACGACGGCAATCCTTCACGCTCACTGGGCCGTTATTCATGGTGCTAATATGCAGTGTGGCACAATGTGCCTCACAAAACGGACAAGTGAGCGTCGAGTTCACACAATGGTACCAGTCTTAGCAGGGCGGCATCGAGGTCTTTCGCCCACTTCGATACACTGCCGAACATCATCAGCCGCTATATACTCTTTATGCTCCCAATCTGCTGTCAAACCTTGTCGATTATCTATCAGCATGTGTTTCGACTGCTCGGTCAGGAGGTCAGACTAAATATCTGGTGGATATATCTCATGAAGATCCTGGCGTTGCACATAATGCAACCTAGGTCTTATAGTACATCCTCCTCACCCGGGCTCCTCGCGGTTCTGATTTCTCTGACATTCACTCCTTTTTGCCGCGCTCGTTCTGGAGTTATTGACGACCTCTACCACAACTACTTCGACCCAGCGCCGGCGGCTGAAGACGGACCTCCGCTATCCGCCGGAGCCCTTCGAAATCCATCTTATCTTCCTGCACAGATCGGCGGGATAGTAGGTGCATATGCACTCTCACTTGTGATAGTCGCATCTGTCCTGCTACTTCTTGCAAAGAAACGCCGCGAGCATCTCACGGCCGCAGACGAGGACGTAGCCCAAGGCCCCTATAAGCTCGCCCTCACAATACCGCCACAGTCCCAAGGCTTCGAGTATCCGCCTCAGTCCTTTGGGTCGACTCCCAGATCGCCTATCAAGAACTTCTCTTATCCCACTCCGGCAGAGGAGCAGGGTCTAGGTCCATATATTGCTCCGCCTCCACTCTCCACT
The DNA here is from genome assembly GCA_004155925.1 of Monosporascus sp. MG133. Classification (NCBI taxonomy): domain Eukaryota; kingdom Fungi; phylum Ascomycota; class Sordariomycetes; order Xylariales; genus Monosporascus; species Monosporascus sp. MG133. Next base: position 104,458 of record QJNX01000169.1, on the reverse strand, counting down.
AGTACCCTTGGAATCAATCCTCTCGTCGATCAGCGAGTCGTCGCTGCAGATCGCGAGATGGCGCAGCAACAACTAGAGGAGATGTACAAATATGTGATGGAGCAGGAAGCTGCCAAGGAGGCAGGAATTACGCTGGAGAGGCCACCATCGGCTATTTCCCCGGTTTCCAAGCAGGCGTCCACGACGTCTCTTCCCAGGCAGGGCATTCTAAAGAAGGGCAAAAGCAAGCCCGCTAACCTGGATCTCGAGCGAAACGTACCAGAGAAACCTGAGTCGCGGGCGTCTTCCATCTTCTCAAGCCTTATGTCCCCCAAAAAGAAGAAAAACCCTAAGGGGATCAGCATTTCGTCCCCCATTATGACACCGATGTCCGGGACGTTTCCACGCAATGAGGGTGAAGAGATGAATGTGATTCCTCCCCGCCACTATGCGCCCGCCTCTCCGCCTCCTATCCCATCCGACCGAGCCCCATATTCACGGGATACGAGATACAATCCCCAGATAGCACCTGTCACGCCGCCGGACGTATCACCTGAGAGCACACAGAGCATCGATGAGCGTTTGGGCTCCCAATTTGGCCATTCTCGCAACGCGTCTCAGGCGCTAACGGAGCCCGATCCTGTCTCGGCGGTCTCAGAGCGATCAACAGCGCCTCTCGTCGGCCTGCCCTCGTCTCCGAAACCTGGCGTCAACCGATTTCCGTCGTTCCCAGCCTCGCCGAAACCTGGAGCCGCGTTCCCAACTTCACCCCAGCCTGGGTCAACTTTCTCCAGGCCTAACGCCCCATCAGCTGTTCGTACAGGCGGTACACTCCCGCTTCGTGCGTACGAGCCTGCCTTGAGTTCACCGTCTATGCAGACGACAAAGCAGACGACCTTCGAGAGGGCGGCCCCTCTGTCTCCTTCTGGCCTCCGGACGCCATGGACGGGTGCCCCCGTACCCTATTCTCCCTATCAACCATTCTCACCAGTGGTTCCAATCACACCATCCCTAGTGACTAAAGCAGACAGGAAGAGGATGAAGCAACTGCAACCAAAAACGCCAACCTTGGAGATGGTGAAGAGCTCAGATGAGGTTTGGTAGGGTAGTTCCGCTACCGGCAGCCCCGGCTGATATGAGGACTTCATGTTAAGGGGAGCGCCTTTTTCGAGGGCCACTCCTCATTGGTGTCTTTGTAGGGAATTTAGACGGATGCTCACAATCGGAAGCCCCAAGATGGTTTCCCTCGGTTTGGACTTGCACAGTTTTTGTATGTTTTGATAATGAAACACTGATACCACGCGGGACGATACAGACGTTAATCTTCTACAATGATTATTTGAGAACTTAGCTTTTCCTCAGTTCAAATCGAGTCACAAATTTTGAAGCCCATCGGCAAACCGTGATCTCAAAAAGGATGAATGCCACGGGTTAACGATGTCTCGGCCTCGATAAACCCAATGCCAGGCTGATCGAGTACCTTAGATTATTCAGAGGACGATGGCCTATCATCAATTGGAACGTGTTGCAATGGTGCTATGACGTCGCCGGGCAGCTTGGAAAGGGCAGGCCGAAGTAGCAAAACCAGTCCCCAGGAGAACCGCTTCTACTAGAGAGACTAGACAATATAGTTATGAGCATGGTAGCTCATTGGTGAGAAACAGCGGGTTCTTGCCTTTTTTTTGTCATCAACAATCTTCCCCAACTCAAGCGCAATCTCCTCGCCGAGGTATCAGGGTATGTAGTATTACTGAGGATAGAGGGTGGAGGTGGGCGTAGTCGCGCGCACTGGCCCTCGGCTGATAGCGTTGCATATTAATTTATCAGACTCCAAGCTCCAGTACCGCGATACTGCGTCAGTAGATTTGAGATGCCGGTCCAAGTTCTGAAAGTCTTCCCACTGCTTCTTCTCATTTGAGGTTCTGCTCGGTTCTTCACAAGCCACCGCCGGTGTATTTGTTTACCACCTACCTGGCTCAGATACTCATACACAGGTGCATATTGTGTTCATCTGCGAGTAGGGTCCATTTTATGCATACTTACTTAATGTACCTACATCATACAACATGTGAAGTTGTGGTGGAGGGAGTCCACCAATTACACCACCATTCATACCCCAGAACTTGGATAGCGGGGGGGCCAATCGATCTGCAAGCCCTCCATGACACAGAACATAGAGTGAGTATTGTAGTGGCTTGTCCATGGCACGTGGCGTCCTGACTCGAGCGAATTGCCGAAACGAGCACAGAGAAATAAAAGCCGGCCGGCCATCTGTGATGTTTCATGCGCCATATCCTTAAACAGGAAAAGCCTGGAGGATTCGGCGAAGAACGGCCCAGGCCGCTAAAATCCAGGCTTGAGGAATCGCCAGCTTCTGGTCGAGTGTCGTGGCTTGATTAGCCCGATGGGTTCCATTATCGTACGATTTTCGCTTCTTATCTTCCTACTGGGCGAAAACTATCTACACAAGTAGGACAAACTCCAACGATCTATTCATCGGAAAGCACGGAGGCGCTAAGTTTCGCCTGGCAAATTAATATCCAGCATGAAGCAGACATGCTACATATTGGTAGGTATTTGGTAAGCAAGGAAAAAGGCCTTATTTAAACTACATTGTATACTTCTTCGTAGTCATACATAACTAATAAACGATTAAGTAGAGCTGGGCATTATATTCAACCTACCAACCGGAGCCGGCGGAGAATAATAAGAAACAACATAAAGCTTAATATCAGACACGACGAATATCACAACTATCTTCCGATAGACGGCCCCAAGGCGTCATCACAACAAAGTTTTGTAGCCATGCCAAGCCTCGTTTTTATTCGTTCAATACGACCCAATCAGCTTCCCCCGAAAAGAATTCCAGTGGGTTTTCAAGGCTCTTAGTGGCTAACCATTTCCATTTAGGGCAACGTGCCGGCTAGCAGCTACTTATAGTTGTTAGTACTGACGCCTTGTGGCCGTCTAGCAGATAAGTAAGTACCTACATTAACAGCCGCGGTGTTCGTGCACGGACAATACAGACAGTACCCACCCTGCATCTTCCAAGGTTGAATTGTAAAAGGCCACCAGAAGCCTGGCACCGCGAAACTGCAAGTCAGTTTTGGGATCCCAGTTCCCAGATCTCCTTCCCGCCGCCCGTTTACCTACATACGTACCATACATACCCAGGTATTTTAATATACCCAGAAAAGGAATTCACCCCGACCTCCTCCTCTCTTAGCCAGCCAACCAACCTACATCTTACCTAGCCACATACATACTACCACTGTATCCCAACTCAACCCGGGCTCATCTTACTGTAAACATATCGAACCAGATCAGCCGATTATCGTTACTTGCCCCCCAACCGTTCACCTAACCCTAGACCTCTTCCCACAATCCCCCTCTTTCCGCGTGTGACCTTCCCTCGGCCCGTAACGTGTAGCCCCGTAGCCCATTTGCTGCTGCTGCTGCGAAACTGACGAGGTCGGGCTGGGAAGGCGTAAGCAGATCCCATTGCAGGCAGCCGGCCTTTGCATTTGGTCATTGATTCATACAATTATCCGCTGGCTTACCGACATGCCGCATTCACAGGAGCCTCCTGGTCTTTTTGGTCTGGAGGACCCCAGTGGCTCGTACAATTTCGATGAAGGTAACGGAAGCGCCTCGGCCAACCCTAACGACGGGAACACAACCGGCCAATTTTTCGACTCTTCCAACTGGGGCTTCGCAGAATCGTACGATAGTACTCCTTTCTATCAAGGTGGATGGAGTCTCGATGGGCAACAGCCGTCCCTGGAACACGGCCAGGCCCATGTCTCGCAGCCATCCGCCGTCCAGCAACCTCCCGAGATGTTGCAGGCGCCCATCCCCTCCGAACCCGCCGATACCACCCCGGTAGTACGGCCAGTCGCGCCCTCCAACCCCGTCAAAGTGAATACGAATTTACCTCCGGCCACCTTGAGCACACTCACCGAATCACAACGGGATAAATTACAGAAGATCGCCATGCCCACGCATCTTCAGTATCAGTCTCCGAAAAGCGAACCGAGTCCTGAGTCGACCGACGGTATCCACAAGTCGTCATCGCCGGAAGCTCGCAGCCAATCATCAAAATTGAACGGTCGCAAGCGGAAATGTTCAGCGGGATCCGATGATGAAGATGACGATGAATTCGAGAGTCACCCCGTCAAAAAGACGGCGCATAACATGATCGAGAAGAGATATCGCACTAATCTTAACGATAAAATCGCGGCTTTACGGGACAGCGTGCCGAGCCTACGCATAATGTCTAAGAGTGCAAGGGGTGAAGATACGACTGAAGATAGGGAAGAGTTGCAGGGCTTGACGCCTGCCCACAAACTCAACAAAGCAACAGTGAGTTTTTTACTATCCGATCTCCCGATATGCCTACGGTAAAGTTGCCCTGCGTAGCTAAACTCTTATCTTATTTAGGTGTTGAGCAAGGCGACGGAATACATCCGCCATTTAGAAAAGCGGAATAGCCGACTTCAGGACGAGAACAATGCCATGCAACAGCGCCTTGCTGCTTTTGAGAAGCTATTCACGGCGGGGGCTATGAACGGTGGATTAAGTCCCCTGCAGTCGCAACCATCGCCGACGCATGTGCAATACCCCCAAGATGCATGTGGTAATCTCAATGGTGGCTACGGGGCATCACCCCCGATGGGCACTTCTAGTCGGCCGGACGCTCAAGGCATGATCCAGGTGCCAGATGATATGAAGCGTATCATCGCAGCACAACTAGCTGCAGGTCAGCCCTACCCCGTACCTCAACAGCCATTCAGACCCGGCCCGCCTATGGTCCGCCAACAACAGATCCATCAGCAACAACAGCAGCAACAAATGCAGGCCAGAGGTTGGCAAAACCCGGGCCCTTATTTCGGCAAGCTCATGGTCGGCTCCCTTGCTGGCCTCATGTTGCTAGAAGCCGTGCGCGAGGACGAACAGAGCAACGAAACACCAGATGGCCGTGGCCTCTTTGCATTACCGGTACAGGTGCTCAGATCGTTCGTCTCCTCTTTAAGCGTCAACTTCATGGGTTATCACGTCCATGGCGCTCAAGTCATCCACTCGTTGCGCATCGTATTGCTTCTTTGTGGTTTGTGGTGTGCACTCGTTCCTTGGCTTATGGCCCGCAAACCGCAGGATCAGAAAGCTTCCAAGGAAACCCAGGCTTCATTGCAGGCAGCTCCCTCGTTAGCTTCGCCGATCCACGTGCGCCGTCAAGCATGGCTCACCGCGATTCAGACAGTTTGGGTCCCCAGGCATAATTTCCTTCTCGAAGCTGCCGCCCTTGGCCTCAAGACGATGAAGCTCAGCCTAAGGAACCTTATCGGAGTTCGCGGCTTTCAGATTCTGACGGGACTTACGGAAGACCAGGAGATTGCGCGAGTTAAAGCATGGACAATCGCTCTGGATGCTCAGCTGGCTGGCGGAGATGTGGAGATCAACAAGAGCCGTCTGACACTAACCCTCCTCGCATCTGGAACGCTACCGACGACCCCGTTGCGGTTGGTGTTGAGGGCGCTTCACATCCGCGTTCTACTTTGGGAGGTTGGTCTCTCTGGCGTTCACCTAGGTATAGCAGACACTGTTGCATCGAAGCTCGCCAGAGCTCAGTGGAACGAAGCGAAACAGCTTCATCGATTGTTAACGCAACTTCGCCGCGGTGGCCAAGAGCAATCGGACGACGATCTACCCGACCATTTAGCCGTGCTTCTCGAGCAAGACTGTGATGAGGTCCTAAATCCGAGCATTGTGCAGCGGGCACATAATCTTTCCTGGAACCGCCCGACGGAACACAATGCCATCGGGGTCACGGACGGCATGGGTACGGTCGTGGAAGACCCTGCAGTCCGTTCACCAATGGATGCCGTTGCTGCTTGGTGGTCAAATCTTACTCTAAACAAAGCCCTTAAAAAGAGTTTGCTTGTTGGTGACGATGAATCGGACACAATCCAGTCTGTCGAGGACGGCATCTCGCTTGCAATTAGGACTGCGCCGATCGGGTCTGTAGCACAAAATCGTGCCTTGGTGGCTCGTGCTTTGCTTTCCAAAGAAAAGAGAAGCCTTAACATCATGGCTGCATTGCAAGCTATCGGTCCCGTGACCTCAGTATTGACCAGCGACCGCTCACGGAGCTCGAGTCGGTCTCCATCCCCAACTCGCATCAAGGGTATCCCATCTTCTATCGTTACGTCGACTGAGATCCGTACCTCTCTTCTATGTGCCATGGCCATTGCACACCTCGAGAAATACTCACCACCAGAAGAGCCTTATGATATTTATGGGTTAATTGACCAGATCCACCCCGTTACTGATATGGGTCTCCTCGGGTATACCGCAACCTACACGCTCATAGACCGCCTCGCTGGGCATGAATTTGCAGCCGAGGCCTGCGTCGCCGCCCTTGAGCGTCTCTCAGGCACCTTGAGGATCTGGACTGGCAAGTCGAACAGTCTCGACCCGGAAGTGAAGCACCAGATGGTTGAACGGTGTCTCGCCGTCACCCGTGGTGTTGTTGGTATGGACGCCGAAACCGACACAGGCTACGGTAGTATGTCGAACGATGAGGGCGACAGCGAAGTCGTCGATAACTTCCATGCCGAGGCCGTCGGCAAATAGGCCGACGACTACGGACCTGAGCAATTTTGTGAAAGAGGATCTATGTTACATTTTATATCCTGGTGTATGACTGTCACGGCGCGGCTACCTATGTGCCGATGGCGCCTATCGCGCTACACTTTCTTCGCTCTTGTTTGCATATTCCCGGCCACTTAATGGAGGATGAATCGCAGCGTTTCTCGAATGTTGAATTGTATTACATTGCGGTCCGTTGGCGTTACGGGAAGGTCAAGGCTACGACTGGGTTTCGATCGTGGGTACAACGGGATGGTAGAAGATGTTTTTTACCGTCTTCTGTACCCGGCGCCGCTGCTATGTGGCGTTTGAAAATAGTTGTTGATTTAGGCTTGGGGTGAGGCACCCGCCGATTTCGGATCGAAGCTCTCATACATTGGGGACGAAACACCACCGGGAATCGTGTATAAAGCAGTTGGAAGTGTATAAAAGAACATCGATATAGAAGGTCCCATTTATGGTCTTCTCGTCTCATGTAATTGATGCTGCGACGGCTAGAATAGGCTAAGAAATGGCTGCTTCTCTTCGAAACGCCAAACTCCTTCCGCTCTGTTCGCCTACCAAGCGAAGTCCTCTCTGCAGGATATGCCACCCTAAACAAGCTGTGGGTTGTCCTATGCGAGAACGTTCGGTTTACCCAATACCCAGATGGCGAGTAGGCATGCAGTTGGCATGCATACACGTTCTGCAGGGAATGGACGCGTATGGGCTACCAAAAGACCTTTGACGGCCTTCCTTGCTAGAAGGACTCCTAGGACCGACTCCATTGTCGTGAATCCTCGATTACCCGCTTCTAGAGCCGTGCCTACCTACCTAACTAGCTAAACAACTACTAAGTGACTAATGAGGAGGTCTAGGTCTCGAAGTAGCCCCGAAGAGTCCCAAGGAGTAAACGCCCCCACCCCCCCCAAAGCGAAGGACGGAAGCAGGGTTTGCGGCGGAGAAAGATCCATGTGTACACCGCTGCTCGTTCGGTTTAAGTTCACTGCTTACTCACACAGGGCCCCGGCGGGATACACGAAGAGCAGTGCTCTGGAGAACAGGGGGGACCGGGGGCGATGGTGATGGTTGGCCTTTTCGGTCTCAGGATGCCATGGGGATGCTGGCTGGGTTTCTCGACTTGAATTGGTGGTCGCGATGGAGACGCTTTGGGAGGTCTGCACCCGCGTCGGATATGCCGGGATACCAAGCAGTTAACCAGCAGAAAGGTGGCAGTCCGGTCGAGGTCCTCGACGTTAGATTAAGAATTTGCTAGCGTGTAAGTTCTCACGCAGCAGACGAGTCAGTCAGGCCCCTTCTTCCTTCTGTTCAGAAGCCTGGGTCGTAAAGGGGCTGGAAGATTGCTCGCCGCCGTTCCACCACATGGCGGCTATGCTGGTAGTAGCGACCGCTCAAATAAGCGGAGAGGACGAGCAGACCTATTACCTACTTCATCAGGTCCGGCACAGCTACCTCCAGTTGGCGTGTAATTAGGAGGCATTGCTAACTCGGATAGGTCGCTTCCGTCTGTCGTCCTATCGGCGGTCAGAGACGCTTGGCTAGGCGACGGAGCACGACGCAGCTACTCCCACCAACGGCAACGGCGATGCATTTACGGCAGTGCTGGGGGCTGGGCGTACACTGGCACGCGAGAGAACATGGCTTAAGCTCTTATTAGTGATGTGACTACAAGAAAGTCTTTCTAGGCGCGGCTTGGCTTTACGCACATCTAACCTACCCTCCTGTACTGTTGAAAGCCCCGAAGTAGCCAGCCCCTGAATAGATAACCGACGCGGTCAGAGACATCTGTCGTAGAAAACCTAAGTGTCTACCTTACAGCAACACAACCTGTCTCGGAAGCATCAAGCTGTCAACTCATCCATAGCCGTACAGCTTTAAGTGATTTGTCTCTACACAAGCTCTCTTTCCCGGTTCGGCTGGTCCACACACCCAGGTGAGATGAAGTAGACTTCTCGGGTGTCCACGTAACTAGAACTGCGAGCACAGCAGAAGGCACCGTCGAGGCTGGCCGAGTGTATAGGGGATGCCTTACACTCCCGGGCTGAAGATCGCCCACTGTTCTCCCAGTGACTAGTTTAGGAGGTCGGCGTGGACATCCCTTGCCGAGTATCTCAAGTTCGCATTGGAATAGCATCAGTCGAGGGTCGCTCTGATGCCCGGCAGGACAGGGTGCCTTGCCTGCCAGATGGATGTATTGCGTAGTACCTGATCTCTACTTTAACACTGTGGAAGGATGCTAATTGACTGGCAAGTCTAGGCCGTCATTCATGCCGGTCTTGTCCGTCCCGGTCTGGAGTCAGCGGCGCGCCTCTTCAGCTTCATCAGCGGTAACAATGAAACTAGCTCAAGATGACGCAGAAAAGAGAGACAAAACCTTGTCTAGATTCTATAGACGGTGTGGTCTACGCGTCCGTCCGCGATCCTCCGATGCGCACCGCGTCGAAGCCAGAGTGTTGCTTCCATTATCTTTAGCGCTCCCCCTTTCTACCCCTAAATAAACTCTAGGCACGAGGGAATTCTAGCGAAATTCGATGCCGACCGCCTATGGTCCTTTCCAATACTTTTGCACATTCCAGGGTTCCGGTGTTCTTCTAGACCAAGACCCACGTTTCTCAGCGTCAACCAACTGCTGCGTCCAATCAACCCTATTGCGCCTATGTATCGTAGTCTCCACCCCGTAGTGGTTCGTACAGAGCGCCGCAAAATTTCAGGAGGCGTCGCGGCCCCCTTCTGAGGTCGAAGGCCCCTCGACGCCCGCGACCCGCCCGGCCGGCCGGTTTTTCTTTTTAGCCCTGCCGGCGGTGGCTTCAGCGATAGAGTTCTTACGTAACCTCCCACATGGCCGTTCCTGGGCTGGCGGCAAGTCGACCGATTAGGAACCGCGACGGCGGTAACTGAACGGCCCCCCCGCCACCGCCGCCGAATGGGCCAGATGAAGAAAACCCAAAAATTGCCTTTCATGCACCCATTTACGCACGCATACACATATCACTGTTCGTTACGACCGGCCCCCCTTTCCTTCTCGTCTAGTCTCATTTCATCTCATCCCGCACCGCGCCTCACCGCACCGCATTACACCATATATTTGGGGAATGAGGAGGATAGGTGGGTGGTAGGTAGGTCCCTGGTAAGTCAGTTTGAGGTATCTGCAACATGCGTACACATAAACCTCGGTCCCCAGGAATGTCCCCTACGAAGGGCGTCATTACTTCCAACGCCTCATACGTATATTCCTACGAAACGGTGAGCGAAGGAAAGGCTAGTTTTCGGAGTGTGGTCGCACAATCACACATGGCACGTACATGCATAAGTACATATAGCAAATCCATCCACACACATCCGAGGAGATACATGGTTATCTAGGTGTTTAGTAAAAGCGATTCCAAAACAACCCGGCCTATTCATCCGCTCGATGCGGCGTGCGTCCCTTTTCTTTCAGTCATGCGCTTGCTGAACTCGGACTTTGCTTTAATACCGAGCCCAGCTTCAGCCAGAGTGAAGGAATATACCTCGATAGTTTTACACGTCATTTCACGGGGCTGAGGCTCGTTGTCTCGTCTAACTAGCCCCGAGGGGGGGGAGTCGCGCTATCATCACCAACTTCAAACAATGCCGTGACCTTCGCAATAATGTATAATACCTACTGCTAGAGGGCGACGCCCGGCCTAATGGCCCGATGTGGCAGCCGTATAATCCATCGCCTCGCCCCCGTTGACCGTCCCTACTGCGTGAACCCGAGGTCACACATATAGGGTAAGTATGTTAGGAATGCATTGTACTCGCCGTGGGGGAAGGATGATTCGGATTGCTCGGTCAACCTCAGTTTCATGAAGTATAGCCAGGGAGATGGAGGAGGGGTGTGGGAAAGATTAGTGCCTCGCGAGGCACGTGGGCATGTCTTCGACCTCTTCGTCGCAAGGGTCTTCGGACGTTCCATTGGCAGGCCGATGGTGGATAACAGAGGGATCCGGGGAAGTAAAACGCCCATCCTTTTCCCGCCAACAGCAGGCCTGGGCACGGCCGCCGTATCGCAACGTATGTCGGAGAGAAAAGAAAGACGCGCATATAGGCAGACATATCGTACCTATGCATGAAGGTACAAAATAGTATAAACCTATCAACACTAGCCGTACCCTCCGCTTTGGGGGATCCCAGTATAGACTAGATCATGGCTTTCTTGGCTACTTCTCGTTTTAGATCATCCGTCCCGTCAGTTATCGCAAGGCCGGGACCGAGAGCCCTCCGACTCGGACATAGCGGCCGCACATGAAACCGCTGCGCTGGGTTCCTCAGAGGCATGGGACTTTCTGATTGAGGCCAGCTACTTGTCGGTACTAAGCAGAGTTACACTGGCAGGAGCGCAGTGCATGGGGGTGTGCGTATGTGTTTGTGTGTGTGTGGCTCAAGGCAGCAGGGACAGACAGGGTTTCATAAGCACGCGACTTTTCAAAGCTGTGCCGCAAAGGTCGGCCGCTCGGTACCTATATTGAAGACTATTATCCAAATTTAAAGGAGGTATTCGTACGTAGGTACGTATATAAGCCTGGCAGAATCAAGCAGGCATAGGCGTCTGCAGGTTCCACCCACTTTTGTCACCTCTATATGCGGTTCGCAATGGCCAGATATAGCTCTCGGGGGACAAGCTGACAAAAATGGCTCATAGGCTCGCAGTTATTAATAAAAGCTATTGCCAGCTAATCAGAAAAGAGATGGAGGTTGTGGTTTCATTCAGCTGCAACACAAGGGTTTACGTATGTGGTCAATGACCCCTCAGGAGCGGCTGAGGATGGTGGAAGGGAGGCGCGCCGCGATAGCACCGAAAGGGATATGGCAGACGCGGGGGGCTGGTTCCAACGGCTACGGGTCATTCGCGGGGACTAGGGTGTTGCCGTCCCCCGCCGTCGGCGCCGCCTGTCAAGAGTCCTCGGTGAGAGAAAGAAATCGTTTGGATGTTGCAATTCACATGGAGCGGGTGAATGGGGCAACAAGGGCTGGTCCGCAGCTTGGAAATAAGGGCGCAGGAGAAGCGGGCGGAGGAACACCGTGCTGCGATGTTAGGTATGTCTTGTTGTGCGCGGCGCGGCCGGATCTGGAAGACAGTCAAGTAATAAGTCACTTGTCACTTGCGCATGGGTCTGGCGATGGTTTCCGCCCCCATCCTGCACACCTGCCTACCTACCCATAGGTAACCTATATAGAAGAAGGCCACATGACTTGGGCGGATACCTGACCATGAACGCGCAATCAGGAGGGAAGAAGATCATTGGAACGGACATCTCGGTCTAGCTTGGCATTGCCATAATGTGCTCTCGTTAATGGGCCCCCTCTCCGTGTGTTGTTCTCCCTCGCTTGTATGCGTGCATTTGTCGTGGTGGTAGTTGGTCCTGCCATTGCCTTCGCCTATCGGATATCCAGCGATCCCACGGGCGGCTGTGGCGAGCGATCTTCGGGAATCACGCTAGGGCAGTTCGTTAGGCGGTGATAAGGTTGACCTGTTTAGAGGGACCCTTGCACCCCGTGGCATATCCGTGTCCGCGTCCTCTGGTTTTATCTCACATCGCATTAGCCTAGCAGAAGTAATCCTTGTTATGATAGGAAAGACCGGAGACGAGGTTAATCGAGGTCATCAGTGATCCTGTGATTTTAGGATCCAGACTATGGGAAGACCCTTGCTGTTCAAATCACGAAGTCACAGACTGGTCAAGGGATATCTTTCCCTCTACTGTACGATGAGGAGGACGGACTGTCTATCCGTAACGTTTGTGCGATGTCCAGTGGCTTGGGGATATCTAGCGTATCATTTCCAGCATTTCATTGAGTGCGTACTCTCGGATGCCCGAACATTCAAGCAAGCTTCTGACGTAATAACCCGAAAGTGGTTCGGAGATTCTCTGCCTATGGTCATGCGTCCCTGACATGTCGTGGACGGGTAACGCTGGAGATGGTACATGATTAGGCCCGTCACGTGGAAAGCCACAGTTCATGCAGATGAATTAGACGGCAAACCTTCGTTGGATCCAAATACGAGACCGACGCGATAAGGCAAGGCTAACCATACTCTATCGTTGCGTATTTACTCAAGCTGTCTTAAAGTGAAGGACTAGTTTGGAAAATAGACTCAGTAGCATAGCATGCAAACAATTTGCATTTGTAACGAGCTTCGCGGCGAGCGAATGCTCTCTCGTCTCGGATTTCGACCCCGTGGGACACTACGTCAAGAGATCGTGCCGTAACCCGTACCAGATTCGGAGGGTGTCAGGGACCAGCTCCCTGAACAGTTTCATCGGAATATAAGACCGGTCGGGGATGGTGGGTGGGGAGGCATTCCTCGGCTCGATGCGATTCCCAGCAGTTCTAAGGAGTCTGCTCGATGCCCTCCGGCTGTTGTGTTGTAAATGATCGTTATCTTCAAGAAGTCCCAGGCTTCAACGCCCCTGCAAGACCTGTTTGAAGGGGTAGATATGCTCAACTGGAACAACGTAATAGAAGAGATATACGTGATAGGTAGACTCTCATTCACTACCGGGAACACACCGTTGGGGGAAGTATCACCGAAAGCTGCATCAGCCATGCCGAAGAGTGTCTTAAAAGGGTCCTCCGAGATGGGTGGTTGTTCATTTAAAGACTTATCCGCCAGCATGACTGAACGGATAATTGCCCGGGGCAGGGCTCCAACTACGATAGGCCGCCCCTAGAGGTTCTCTGGCTTGTGTTGGGCTTATGAGACAATGCCCTTCCCATCAGTGGCGCCGACAGAAGGATCTCTGGAGCTTGTTGTCAGTATCGAGATATGCCACTTGAATCTCTTGGCTATCATGCTGGCTCCGGCGACCGAGCTTCCAATAATGCCAAATCTTCGGGTGTCAAGAGCTAAACGCGGCCTGCCAGATGGTACCATGAACAAACCTAGGCTTCTCCCTCGAAGGTTACACACCTAAGCCCGAAAGAGCTGGAGTCTATGACGGGCTCACAGCTGGTGATTCTAGATCCTAGATGACTCTAAAACAGACTGTCAGAGTCCATGCTTCTATCCCATGTTTGATTTAGATGTTCCGCTTCCTCGTCTTTAAGGGGTCGATGTTCTGGGAATTCAATCTCTCTACGGCCTCTATCGTGAAGGTGGTATACTTGCGTAAAGGTAGGTTTGCACCGGAAGTAGTGCTGTTTAACCTTTGTTGCACAGCAGTACGCCATCTGAGCCGCAATAATGCACTATTGCGGCACAGAGCGTTGTTACGGAGCCATTGCAAAAGGCCAGCCATACACGTCACTCCATAGCCATTCAATAATCAGAAGGTATATCGCTAGGCTCCTTTGATACAGCACTCACATCATGCCCTTTAGCGGGGGGTTGGTATCGTAGCCATGTGCCATACTATCGTGGTCGAGAAAGGAGCGATGTATGATAAGAAATCTGCTCTGCTAAACGCTGGTTTGATGGCAATGATACGACAGGCTAATGAGGTCCATTCGACGTGGTCATGCAGGCCATGATGTTATGCCATTGAATAGCGACTTTCTCGACCTGTTAGCGTCAGTCGAAAAGCAGCGGCGAACGGTGGGCAGGATTGCGGTTTTCGTCTGTGGCAGGAAATACAGTATGGGGCAAAGGATCCCTTGCCATGGCCATAGAAACGGGGGAAGAGGCTGTAGAGCGTGTCGAGGGAACGGTATAACGAAAAGTGTGCCGCCGCCAAGACTTTTCCGTGTCCCGGTTCGTCGGGCTGCAGAGCTCGGGGGACCGCATAGTACCAAGCCTCGTGGCCGAGTGAGCCATCATGAAGTCTGGCTACCGGGTGAATGACAGCCACCCATGAAGCAATGCAAGATCGGGAGGAAGAAGATGGCATGAAAGGCAAAATGTCGTACCAACGAATGAACGAATGATAGGCTCACAACTTTTCCTAAAGGCATATGGATGGGGCAATTAATTGACGTAGATCTGTGTGTTCCGTTGCATTGCAGATATACCGCCCGCAGTGCCGACCGCCAGTCGCCCATAGAAGAGGTTGCATAGAGACTGAAAGACCCCTGCAAAGAGCGGTGGACATCATACGGTGGTCGCGCCTGCAGTGCTTCGCCTCAAGAACCCCCTCCACTGGGCCCCCCACAGATTCTTGAAGTACGGCCGCTACAGAGTGAAGTACGTACCTCCGTGTGTGTACGCAGAAACTGCACGTCGCATCTGTGTGCATACAGTCTGCATCGATATTGCGTTCCAGATGTGTTGACAAGACACGAGAAATACAATTGACAGCGAAACATCAACATTGTTGCCTGAGCTAGTTTCCTACATACTAAGGTACATGCAGAGGAATGTAATATCTTAGAGTCCTCCGAGATTGTGTAACCTTATGTACGAATACCAACATATTTTGAAAGAGTTTCTGGCAGCACAAATGAGATCTAAGTCCCAATTACGTAACTAACCCTATTGATGCTATCCCATGAGTAGGCAAAGCAGACTGGGTGTGTATTTGAAGAGCTACTATGGTCGATCTGCAAACGGCTCTTATGTAGCTGGTGAGGCGGATAGCGTCTTGAACTTGCCCCAGATCGTTCATTCAGCCTGCGAAACCACTCCTGCTTCGCCCCCCTGGCGCTACTATCAATGAGGAAGCTGCAAGTCCTTCCACCGCAGACCAGGAGGAAGCGATAATTCAGATACGCAACGTCTCTAGCATCTAAAGGTACTGAGGCAATATTCGGAAGTTTGTCGTTATAAACACGATACAGATGCGTTACGTGACCGTTTTCATTGGGAGGCTTTTGTTCGTTGCATTCTGCGAACCCACATGTGCAACGGTTAAAGTAGCCAGACTGCCAGTCCACGTGGGCTGTCTGTCGCAGGGTTGCAATCAAAGGTAACACACAGAGATTCGTTATCATGTACAGGTATCTGGCGGCTCTGGCAGGAGTTCGCGAAGACGTCACATGCATCCTGGTCTGTCGAGCGCCCACTTAGTAGGGTGTCTATGATGAATAATCCAGATCTAACTATGCGCCTGGGGCATGAGTGACTTGGAACTTGGCAATGGTTGCGCTTGTACGTAGTACATATACAGAGATTATTGCAGTTAGTGGCATACAAGCCCACATATCTTAAAAGTCGCAGATTTGATTAGATGACATTTTGGATTATGTTGCTGAAGCACCAAAATCACCAGATAAGAGATCCACTACCTACCACAGTTCTAACGTCGACGGAGGTCATCACGTAACAGGTAATTCATACAAACTTTAACCCCCTGAGCTATTTGCGCTCGGACTAGAAGCTATATGGCGGATACCATACCTACGTATCACTTCCTAATAAATTCTATGCCAAAAACATGAGGAAGTCATGAGCCAATCGTATCTTACCGTCGAAGAAAAACGGCGCTTGTATAGCACTAACTCCAATACTCACTCAGTATTGTAGATGCGACTGTTTGATAACCGGCTCTGTCCCACGTTGGACGGTTCGCAGCCGTCCTCGGCGTTTGCATAATGCTCAGATCTTCGAAAAAGGAGACATGCCGTTTGAGCACGTACTCGGCGACCCTACATAACTGACATGGCAACGGCGCGTGAACGAGGAGGACTTCTGGGAGATGAGGTTCGTTTCGGGCGCTCGACATGAAGCCCACGTACGCAATTGTATCTTCACTATCCAGACATGTACCTGTTTATTATGTAGTATCAAGTCCTAAGTGATATGCTGCTGGAGGGCCACATGACCAAGCTAGCCAGATACCAAAACCAAGCAGCAGGCAAAATATGCCTACAGGTATCCTTTCAAAACGTCTCTATGCAGCGAGAAGACCAATACGCAAGCAACGGCCTTTCCGAATGTCTGCCTATAGCGATTAGCAGAAGGCAGAATCACGATCTTAGCGGCTCGTCAGGGATGCATTTTGGGCCTCTCGATTCGCGAATTCGCCTTTCTTTGCTAGGTTTCATTTCAGTCACCTCGGGTACGCTAACCTTGGGAAAGTTAGGTGTGGGTCACCCGCTTCTCCTAGGCAGTATGGGCGATCCAGGGCTGTCTTCGATTGTATGCACTGTACATAGAGTGATCCGGCGGTTCAGCCCTATGGAACACCACATGATGTGCGCCCGCGGCGGCGACACCGAAGGTTGTGCTCAAAGCCAACGAGACACTGCATGTTATGCATCGCGATTTTGTAAACATGGCTAAATCGAAGATTCGTAATGCATCGCAGCCAGCTAGACCGCCAGGATCCAAACCCGTGCAGAAACGTGCGAAAGGATGAATAATAGGCAGGTAGGTTGAGGCCTAGAGCTACATCCCTTATTAGAGCAGCCATGGCGGCGTAGGTAAGGCAATTGATTGCGATCCTAGTGCTAGGTGGGGCAGCTCTAGCGGGCCCCTGAACTTGAACCTGGACCTGAGCCGTGAATCGATGCGGTAGTTCGTTCGGAACTGTTTCCTAAAGCGCACAGTTACAACCGAAAAAGTGCCCATATCCCTTTCTGTGATAAGGGGTTCGCAGTGGGGTTGCACAGACACATATATACACAGTACCTCGCACCTAACCCCACATGTACCTAGCTGCCTCAAGCCGCCAAGAACAGCTGAGTAGGTATGTAGGTATATTCATACAGTGCACCTGTGTCTCCATCCGTCGAGGAAGATAGGACGAAGTCCATGTGTTAGAGAACGTAGGCTTGGGCAAATATACCGATAAACCCCAGGGAGACAGCGAGAATGATGCGTAACAAGGGGATATGCTTCACATTTCCCGCGGTGGCATGATGACTCTCCCAATCGCTCATCTTCAGCCCTATGACAGGTACCCACGGCGTCGTGCAGACGATTAATGAATAATAAGTGTGCGTACGTAAGGACCTTATTCAGTACCCAGCTGCGGTTTTAGAACGGGGAGCCGGCTTGGCATTCCCAACCGACAGGGTAACGCATGTTTCTGCCGCGGGAGATGACATGGAAGCTTTCGGCCTTTGGTGCAACGGCATCACCGGGGCATTGTCGTCGACAACTCCCAAGGGCGCGCAGAGGTGTCGCGTATACTGTGCAGATGTTAAAGGGCGCTCGTCTACAGTAGTCACCGATGCTGCATTCATTGTCAATAGTGCGATCGGGGTGACTCATTTCAAGACGAGCTGTTGGTCAACCTTTATCCCACAACGCTTTTCCTATGTAGCTACATGTAGCCATGGACGGGTGGTCAGAGATCGGATCAGGGCAACCATTCGCAGTGACAAGGCGCTGTTGTACCTACCTAAGGAACTACCCTCGCGCGCGGGGTCTACTTTAGCAGCGCGTGGTCTACAGGGAGAAACGATGAACTCCACAAAAGTCATGCGCGAGGTAAGGTGAGTATGTAAGTATTCTTAAAAAGGCGTTGTACTCACTTCGAACCTGAGCACGTTCCGACACAACTCGGAATACGGATCTGAACTACGGTTTCATTACCTAGCTTGGCTGGCACTGCTATGGCAATTGATTGCGGCGATCATGTATTCTTTTTGCTTTGGGCAGGTGATATGAGGTAGCTCTCCGACTTGGACGGGGTACTGTACAGATTCTCCATGCAATTAAACTCATCCGATATTGTTTTTGTAGATATTTTTTGGGACAGGGGTCGCTTTAGCAGAGGCCCAAGCCACATAACCCTCCACTCATTTGCGATGTTACCATTATATGGCAGTTGGGTCATTAACAAGTTCTCTATTAAGGGATTTTAGCCGGGCTCAACTGTTCATACCCTGTCCTACTCATCGTGAAGAATTGTCTACCTACTGACCTGGCTCCATATCTCCTTAACATGGTTGGTCTGGACGTTACCAAGCCATGTAACCAGCATGAATGATAGCAGAACAAATAAATAACAAATGAGCGGACCAGTGAATAATCCTTATACTAGGATAATCGACAATTATGTCGTAGTAGCCTGGGGGATGTCCTCGAAGTACACGATATATCCTGCTTAGCGGATAGGTATGCTCCCCGAAGCCCCCTAAGAACGGAATTACAGGCGGTAGACATTTAATTCCGAGCGTGCCAATCCAAACTCCACATGCCGATGTGTCGATCAAGAGGAATCAAGCCCCATGATTGGCCCCTTGCTTTCTCGTTCTAATCCCAACACCCTATACGGAGAAATATAGAATTATTAACTTGAATGTTCCCTAAGAGTAACTTCGCGCGTAGTCGCTGTAAATGTTTCGATGTCAACGTCCTGGCTCTTCTGCGTATATCCGAAGGCATGGTTAAACTCCCACCGTTGGGATTCGAAAACGAATCCGAGCTAACTTGACCTCACTCCGAATTCCCTTCAGTCACACCTCTCTTTCGTTTCAATCCCACGTGGATAATTGGGGGCGTGGGAAAAACTCCGGGGGCCCCGGCGGGGGGCCTTGCTTCGTGCATACGCCTACGGTTCCAATCTCGAAATACCACTGTTGCTAGGTGGTGTAGATCATTACCCCATCCCTAATCGGGCTATATCACGTCCGCCGCTCTTCACAACAGGGCCATATCCGAACTGTCCCATGCAGGCCTCGCCGTACGCTGTAGGGAAGCCCAAAAGAATGTCGTTCTGATATCTGGTAAGCCTAGAACGTAGTAATGATATGTCTGACATTACAAGAGATATCGATGGTCCCCCAACCTCGATTTCGACGGGTTGGTACCCCAGGATTAAAAGGAAAGATAGCCGAGCAAGTTATTGTATACCTAGGTGGGTATGATCTAGTTGTCAGTTCTCACACGTGTTGAAGCTCTTATCGAGTCTGTTTTATTCGAGAATCCGAGCTCTTTGCTACTTGTTGCTAAGTGACCGGAGATGCATCAAGCACACCGAGACAACTACTGTAGTCACTCGGAGAGTCATAATGAGTCCTTCACCCCCTCAAACGGGGAACCTGAAGCACTTTGCGATCGGGAACAGCTCTCCTGCCTGCGATCCCGCTCTTCCGTCGGTTTGAAGCTCCCGAAGGATGGTTTTGTATCATGATGCGTAGACTATTAGGCAGTGGTATGCTTTATAAGCGGGAAAGGAGGGGGTCTTTCTACTCTGGGATCTCGCATGGTAGACCAGTCCCAGGAATTCATGGATCATAGGTGTGGTAACCAATAACCTTGCCCCAGGGAGAACGCCACGCAGCTACATCCTTGCTAAAACCCGGCGGCATGCGACGTGAGAACTTTAAAATATGATATTTGGGGGCACGCCCTGTACAGTTCGCGAGTTCCTACCAGCACGGAGGTGTGGTGCCAGCCGGGTTTCGTTGTAGGTCCCAAGCTTCTCGCGTCAGCACCCAGTGCACTGGGTAAAGACGGCTCGCCCTAGGCTAGCGGAGCATAACAATAGCCACGCCGGGCCCAGTCCCATCATGTACCGCTCTCCTTACACACGTACTGGGAGAGGGGTGGACTAGATACCAAGAGATTCGCTTCATATCAAATAGGAGCTCAGATCGTCGAGGCTGAGAACCGCCCTAGACACTGGCGGAGCATAGTCCCGCACAACCGCGCCTCGCCGGCTTGTCGCTATGGCGAGATAACTCTTGGCACTCCTTTGACTGCCGACTCTAGAATATGCACCAGAGAGGGTACTGACTGTGTGAAGCGCTATCTCTATACAGTCTCAGAATCCAGAGCACGGCGTTGCTCGAGACAGATTCTAAAGACATTTGCTCGCTATCAAAAGCGATACCAGCCAAGGTAAGCTAGCGTCATTTACCCTATCTGTTCTTGAGTGGCTAGATCTTGTCCATATATCCCTGTTGAGACCTCCAGTCTCTAATGTAGCCTCTCTTTTGTCTCTCGAATGCTAGCATAGTCGACATTAACACAGATAAGTCACGATGCAACGTGATACGGCCGCTAGTTGCTAGAAGGAATCACGACTACGTACATAGCCACACATCTATGGCTTGGCTCTGGAGAAGACGGTTATCACAATTAGGTTGCTTCAATGCATATCAGAGGCCGGACTGCAATGAGGAGCTGCTGTCGAGACCATTGAAGACTACCTAAGGGACGCAGTAGCTTCCAAAGTTCCATCCACACTCTAGATTGCTCCGATATTACTGGTCCGGACCGGCCCAACGTCGGCATGGCTATATACCTAATGTGGAATAGGGCTGAAAATCGCACAGCTGGCCTGTCTGGTAATGTGCCTGATTGGGCCCTATAATTGGAGGGGGACCAGAGCTGTGTGCAAGTGCTGCTGCTGAATAGGACGGGGTTAGACATACATAGGTACTGGTGCATCGTGATTGGGATTGGTATATAAACCGTCGACGAGAAACATGAATACTGTGGGAATAAAAAAAAAGTTGCATTCCACGAGTGATTCTAGATTGTGCATGATACTAAAAGGACTTAAGGAGAAAGGCCTGAGAATTTATGGTTCTGCATCTCCGTCCGTGTTCCACCAAACTCTGAGTTCCTTGACTATCTACTAGTACAAAGTAACACACGCAGTAATTGTCGTATATCAATCCCGCCTGAAGCCCCTTTGCAAATCGTACCTCGTTGGGGAGCGAACTGAAACATGCTGACCCAGGGAGGAGCTGACAGACACGCCTAAATGGACCCCAAAGGTTCAGGAACAATTCTATCGCATTGCCAAGAGGTCCCGAAAACACGTTTCCTCACCACCAGATACCACGCTGCCTCGTTGGGGCTGCGCATAGGGTCCTGAGATGGACAACCAAACGCCGTAAGCATGGAAGGAAGGAGGAAATAAAGTCTCCGGAAATAAATCCCCCGGAAATAAAGAGTGCTAACCGGGCGACTAACAAACCCAGTCTCGCCGTATTGATTGGCCAGCCCTATTATCCGACCACTAAGGGACATGCGGGAGGGTCGCTTGGTAATAGCCAGCCCAAAAATAGAAGGATTTGTAAAAGCACGTGCGGGAGTACTGGCTACATCGTACCGGCGAGTGGACCACAGCCAGCGCTGAGCTTCTCCGGGGGCGTGGGCAGCCAGCAAGAGGTCTACAGGTACTTAATCGGCAAAGTTGGGGGCCGTATAGGATTCTTCCTCGCATCCGCTGCATCAATCACAGTTGGTGGCCAGCTAGATAGACTATAGCCTATGGTTCTATAATATCCGATTATTTTTGGACTGCGTACGCACCACAAGCGGACAGCCATCATCTATCAGATGAAAAAAGATACTCCTCAATTGCTATTCTGGCTTATCGAAACCCCACTCTGACATCTCCTTAGCCTGTGGTGCCTGAGAGGATCCCGTCCTGCCCGCTGGACCGTTACGAAAAAAGAAACAGAAAATTACGCGCCAATCGACTTACCCTGTTGCTTGTGGAGGTTGAAGCGAGCCCCAGATGAGGACCTACTTTTTCGCTGCCATTCTTGGCTCTTGCTCTGGATTGCGTACCCGAACCATCCACCAATCAGAGCGCCCCAACGGTAGGTAGTCGTCGCAGGATACGGTTGCATCCAAATCCCACCTGACCCAGAACCACGCAGGGAGAATAGGGCATGCTTTTTCTCTGAGGCCGCGTTGGAAGCCGATGAATCAGCAATATGCATACAATGAGGCCGCATTTTAACTTTATCAACGGGAAGCGCGCGGGTCGACGGGTTCGTCCACTGTGACAGACCGGCATAGCATAACTTTTAAGCCTCGATAATTCGATGTTAGCAACGGCTTTCGGTTCCGATTGTGCGAAGCGGGGAGTAGGGGGCCCAGGCAGGGCATGAATGCGGATTCTTCTGTAGTGGATGTCCGTTGTTCGCTCGTTGCTGTATTCCCGGCGTGACTAGATAGAAATGCGCAGGTGCTCATCTCCCGCCTGCTTTAGATACCCCTCACAATATGTCTCGCAATATGATCCCAGAAGTAAGTTTTGAAACGTTCCCCAGATAGGGAAATTCGAGTACTATTCATGGGAATGGGGCAAGGGTATCCGTCGCAGCAATTTTAGTCTTATGAGCTGAGAGTCATTCCACGGGTAAGGCGAAGCGATCATTCCCGGTGCTAAACCATTAGTGCAAGCACCGCACTGGCCAGATTACGCTGCCGCTGTTGCAGAACTTCTGCTACCCCCGCCTCTTTTGTTTTGTTTCCCGAAACAAAACGCCAATATCTCGTTAAATGACTAACAGTACCTAAGGTCAAGACGACGCCTGCAGAGCAATTGTTCGCGCCGTGGGTTGCGCAATGATGCGTACCGTACAACGGCACCCCAAGATTAGATTCAGATCCAACTATGGTCAGTTGTAGGCTGAGAAGTCGATCAGAGCATATAGTGTTCCTCTTCAAGTTAGTTGGTGTCCCCAAATAGCCTACCAGCCCTATTTCAAGTGAAAGTGCCGCCGCTCTGATCGCATGGAGCGATAGGCTGCCATCTAAAAGGACAGTACATACTTACGCTAGCGTTAGAACAGGGTACCTTATGTAGTGCAGTGGGCAGAAACCCGAGCCCATGGCCGACCGGGCGCGGACTTAAAGTTAGCGCAGCAGCACTGGACGCACCCCCTCGCACCCACTTGACTTTGAAGAATCAGTGAAGAGGTACGAGGAATGGATGTGCGACCAGCAATACCTCCAGCACCAGAACCAGCACCAGGACAGCGGACGTGATCTATTACGAGTTGTCTCGTACGAGTTGTTGTAGGTACTGTAGCGTACTTCTGCAGAAAGTCCCGCTAGTCGAGGTCGACCCAGGGGGAAGGGGGGCCCGCAGGGTTGCGTCGGGTGCGATCGCCCGCACAACTTGCCGCTGTCTTCGTCTTAGGGTACTATGTATTATTCACACTGGGCTCCTTGAAGCTACTTAAGGACATATGCAGGCAAGGTAACACACCAATTCCCCAAAAGGCGGCCATGGATGCCATGCGGAAGTCCGCCATCCCGACCCTGCCTCGCACTGAGCTGCCTTCCCATGCGAGCGGTGTACCCATGCATGCAGCTGCATGTGGTACGTAGTTCCTTCATGTAATATCCATGTACCAAGAGCCGTGGCGGGCAGGGGGGGGTTCTCGACGTAGGACGTACAATGTACACTTGGACCGTCGACGCCTCGCTCGTATATTGGGGGGGGGTGATCGATGGCTTAGAGCTCTGTAGTATATATTATCTTCTCTCCCCCCGCCTCATAAGTCGTGATCTGTCAGTTCGGTTCGTCATCAGACTAAGCATCCAACGTCGTGTCTACTAAGAAGTATAATCCATATATATATAAATCTGCTTGTCATATCTTGATCCGAACATCGCATCAGTGGCCCGAGTGGATGTCTTCCGCCCCGAACTTCGCAATGTCTCAACATCAGTACGCATACGCTACTATGCCGCCGCCGCGGCAGTATTCGGCGCAGGGGACTAGCAGTGCCTTCTCCAGCTCTGCCAACCCCGATGAAGACTGGACCAAGATCTCAGATCTCGCCGAGCGCAGGAGGATACAGAACCGCATCGCCCAGCGCAACTACCGTGCGTGGTACAAATTTCCGAGATAGGCGTAGGACACGGGGCTAACAGTCCATCTAGGCAAGAAGCTCAAGAGGCGCTTGGAAGATCTGGAGAGGCGCGCCGGCACGTCAGATGGATCCACGTCCGGATCCGAGAAGCAAGCCCAGCCGACCACCCGCAACACCAAGAAGACGACCTCCGCCAAGGCCCAGAAGCCCTCGGCAGCTCCCCAGAAGCCCGTACAACCGCCTCAGTTCACGCCGCCGATGCATCCGGAGGATGAGCTGCTCTTCGCTTCCGCATACGACGACCGAGAGCGCTCACATACACCTCCCTATATCACCTACTCGTCATATCCTCCGCCTGACGAGATGCTCTTACCGCCCTATGGCACCGCTCAGCCCTACCAACCCATGACGACAGCCGAAGGCTATCCCAACTACATGGCTACAACCACTGTCCCCTGTACCCTCCCGTCCATGACGCACTTCTCCGACGCGATCAAGAGGGAGCCGTATCCCCACGAGGAGTCGATGTCTCCCTACATAAACTATGGCTACGTACATGGGATGACTCCTAGTCCCTACGACCAGCACAACCCTCATGTGAGTCACGTACGCGGAAAATTTCCACACCGAGAACCCCGTAGCTGAACGGTGAAAATTCAGACACCACCTCTCTCACATTCGTTCGACCACTCGGCAAACTGCTCAGAATCTGGCTACGAATATCCAACGACGCCTCTGTCGATGCCGGCGTCTCCGCCATGCAACTAGACTGAAGGAAAAGGGGTTCGCATGGCCGGAATGTCACTAGACGGCGGCGGGTATATGAGGCCTGGACGGGATTTCTACATATACAAACGGCGCCATACTGCGTCAAGGCGAAGTGCTCGACTTGAAGGATATGGTTATTTTGGGGATATTTTCTAGCGGAGCATGGTGTTTCTGGAAAGGCATTTAGAGAGAAAGGCGCATAGCTGGGGCGGCGGCGGGGATCGTGTACCATAGCAACGAGAGACGATTTCAGACAGTCGCTGATACCCCCTTACCACAGCCATCGTGCCCAAGTTTCCATCTCTTGCTGTGTGATCGTTCGTTAAAAGGCATTGTGGATCTGCGATAGGATTGCACTTATTCATCTTGCGTCTCAGGGTACCCTCGTCGCGCAGGGACTTCGCTGGACAGACTCACAGCGATTATGTGGATACTTATTGGGGATGCTATGCCTATCGTGGTACAATATCCCAGACAACTACGTACCGCGGCGGGGTGGTTTCTGGTGACGATGTCGGGGATTCAAGAAGTCCCGAGATGCTCTTAAAGTTAGGGCGATCTTATAAGCGCCCTCGCTTCGAGACGGTCTCTAACTTACCTCGCTAACAAGACCACAAGATAGACAATTCCAAGACTCCATTGGAGTCTTGGGCACCCAAATCCACCTTATGAGGCTAGCTGCGCATATCATCACAGCCTGCTGGCGTAGCTAGTTTTGTAGATTTAGTTTACGGCCGTAAACTGCGAGACTCGCAATTACATACAACCGCAAGCAATCCCTACGGTGTTACGTATGTGCGCAAGTACTTCGTAGTAGGCAATTAATAATTCCTTCTCATATTCAATTTCGCCGCGTTAAAACCCGAAGATCGGAGTGCAGGGATTGGCAAGGCAGAAGCCTCCATTCCGCGGAGTATCGTAAACCTGGCGACCCATTCGAAGGATCACCCTAACTCCCTCGAAGCATCCTAGCGCTGCCTGCGACCATGGAGACCTTTTTGCAGCTTGCTGGACAGCAAAAGCAGTCAAAAAGTTAAGCCGAGATCTTGCCAGTCATGACCCACCATCCCCGCGGTCCGAATGAAGAGGAAGTAGGTAGTATTTTTGGTCCC
The DNA here is from genome assembly GCA_004155925.1 of Monosporascus sp. MG133. Lineage (NCBI taxonomy): Eukaryota > Fungi > Ascomycota > Sordariomycetes > Xylariales > Monosporascus > Monosporascus sp. MG133. The sequence goes on along the minus strand of QJNX01000169.1, from coordinate 78,533 downwards.
GCTTTGGTCCCTCTCTCCCATGGAACGTTGTGTACGGACTGACCCTGTCGCGCAAGATGCGTTAGAGGTATAGGCGAATGGACGACTGCGCTCTGGTTGTGGTTAAGGCAATATCTGCGAGGTACTTACCAAGAATAATTGCCTCATAGCGCCTGGCTGCGTATGTATGCACGATTTCCGTGCAATGAACAGCACGTTCACAGTCGCATAGCTCCAGAGGCAAACTACATCTATGAGGGACTCCGTACTACTATGTGGTACTAAGAAGTGGAACCCGGGCTCGGTACGGGCCTAGTTCGAAAGTGTTCATAGACTCTTACATAATACGGTTACTGGGCGGCAACGGGCGTCTGTCGCTAGAATCACCAATCAGAATGAACTCTCCATAATTTCAATCGCTACTCGGTCCATGAAGTCATCATGAACTGGCAAAGCAGACTAGCAAAGTGGACGACAACAACAACCACAACCACAACAACGGCAACGGCAATAGATCATTATAGCGACACTCTCTCTTGTCCCCGATAAGCTCCTGGTCTACCTGCTCCATATGTCACAGGTCATATGATTAACCACCTATCATAAACACAGAGGGGTCGGATGCCTTGCTGGCTTCGCGAGCCCATCTAGCGCGACACCCGAGTTTCCTAGCTCCTCGAGTTACGCTCCTCCGCTGATTTCCTAATGCAGCCTGAATTTACGAATGTAAGTAGGATTCCAGTGCAGAGTAAAAAGCAGTATAATATCTACTATAGTCATTTATCCATCTTTTTAACGGGGCGATGGTTAGCGGATTAGCCTCGTCTAGGGCTGAGGAAGTTCCGATATAGCGGGAAAAAGGCGATCTCCTAAAAACGTCGCGAGTAAATCTATTATCGTGAGAATCTATCCGCCTTGTTCATGGAGCACGGTACTTATTATTACCTCTTTGGGGGAGACAAGTGAGTACGGAGTAAGCGTGGAATGGCCTTGCGCTAATCAGATGGAGGCCATGGGACCCGGATGGATCATGGATAGCATCGGATGATCGAGTACGGGGTGGCAAGAGTCAAAGTATGTGATCAGCGTGGATATTTTGTCCTTACTCTATTTGTTTCGGGAGCAATACCTACGGTTTTCTGATTATGTTCGAGCCCTCTGCCCTTGGCGTGTGATTTCGTCCCCCCCTTTTCGGCCGCCAAGTCTTTTCAAATTGAGTTGTGATTGACTGGTGCCTTTAGGCCACCTAGCCAGCGGCTCTAGTCCAAAGCTGGTGGTGTACTATGGCAACCTTGACATCACGGCTCTCGGCGGCGCTGGCTTCGCTTCCCAACGATCTGTAGATCCGCTATCTTGGGATCTGGCAGACTACCAAGGGCTGAGCATCGGCATCCAACAAGGCGATGCGAAGAAGTACACCATCATTCTCAAGGACCAGATACTCCCCAGGCGCCCGAGAGAACAGAGTACCGTCAGCTGGGAGTACGACTTCGAGGGTCAAGCGTCTGAAGTGGTGATCCCTTGGCACGAGTTCAAGCCCACGTACCGAGGGAGACCTAAACCCGACGCGGAACCCGTGGATTTAAGGAATGTGAAAAGAATAAGCATCATGTGCCGGAGGTTTGCGCGCCAGCCCCTTCGAAATGTCACCGTCTACAGCTTTGCTAAAGCACGTACAGTTTCTTCGGCGAACAAGAGGGGGCATTCAGACTCGAACTTCGTCACATCGCCACAGTTACCTCTGAAAGCATCCCTCAACTTCCGCTTCAAAGTCGCGAGCAGAGCCTCCCGGGCCTCGTTTTGAAGGATAAAGAGATCGATCATAGCCCAAACACTACGCGCGACTCGTGGCTTAGCTGGCTATGTAGCTTCTTCAAATGAAACTAGCAGGAGTTTCCAAGCAATCACTGCCCCCATTAGAGCTCCTACACTAGGTGGCTCTGTATCCTTTAGGGGGGTCTGAGATGTGTAATTATCTGAATTGAAATCAAAGTCTGGCCATGTTTCTGGTTAACTAACGGACTCCAATCATGCTTTGTTGGCTTGTGGACTATCCTGCGGATATGTTACTATATGGTGGAAAGTTTCCATACCCCTATTTGGATACTATCGAAGAATGCTTGCTCCAAGCCCGCAGGTCAAGTGTTTTCACCGCTTGGGAGGGCGGAGCCCGCCACCCAAAATGTGTACCGATGATCTCCGGTCGTTCTATGTGTTAATATGTCCTTACCTCGCAGCAAAGCGGTAGGGCGAGGCGGCTTCCTATGGGTTCCTCTACGATGGCACAATGTCGTTTCGACCGTGCATGCCCCAGTGATGCGGTATCAAAAGGGGTTAGCAATTTCACGAGCCCCAAGGCTCAGGGGGGAAGCTGTTCAAATCCGACCAGACATGTACACAGTGCTTCCTAGTCCGATATATACACACATGTCCGAATCAGATGTGTCTTCGTCCCGGCCTTGCATTGCATCTAATATCCAGGGACTCCACTATAGTCTAAAGTGGAAGTTGATTGCCTTCCACTTATTAGACTATCAGCCCTGGTCACCCCGGACCTGTCGAAGATACTCGTCGACATTCGCCACGAGCCCTAGGAACATCAATCCGACAGACCCCGACGGATTCCGACGGAAACCATGCGCAGAGTGCCCAGAAAGGAAATAAGTCTTGGTACTTGCCCACCTTTGAACCCCAAGCTAAGATCGCTGCCTGCCTGTGTCCTTACCAGCTCGCCCAAGGCAAACGCGGAAATACCAACAGAAGAAAAGGCCCCCAATGCTTACGCAGCCTATCGACTTCGCCCCCTCAGGGCACGTACCGGGGTTCTAAGCTGGAGATCAGGTACGGATGTACTACGTTTACCCCCCTTTTTTGTAAATGGTTCATCCGTATCCTTCGAATCTCGGACCGGCCGCGCTTCAAAACTCACTTCGCCTCAAACACGGCGGTCAGCAGGTCCCATTTCACCATCCCTGTTACTTCAGCCCTCTTTGTGGAGTCCGCATGGCTGTTCTCAACGCCTTTGTCAGCCCGTAAGCACTTGCGGTGGCCCACACTATACATGTATGGCGGGGAGTCAATTCATTCTTGGGTGGTAAATTATGCTCCGTCGCTGAAGTACTGTGATTGGGTATCTACTCAAGTAGACGTATTTCAAGGTGTATGCTTTGACGCATACGCCCAAGGCCGTTAAGATACCGTTTCCGCGGGTACCGACTGTGAGCTCTGGTGTCCGCATGCCAGGGCGACGATGGCACCTGCTCCAAAGAGTGATATGCTCGTAATTACGAGCCCGCGGACTTGTGCTGAAGGAATACTCATCTACCGTAGGGTGTCATAGACCATACTTGCCTGGTATATATCCGCCTGAGTCATATAGCAGTCAATGTATCTGGTGAGCTTAGGCCTATGCTGTCGTAACTTACCCCTATCGCCGTACTATGCTGAGATACAATGTGATGGACACGTCCCCGATTGACTAGCGGTTGGAGTATCGCCCCTGACTCCTATTCATCCAAAGCGATATTGCTTCTTCGAAGGAAATTACACCCCTGAGCCACCCCTCGGGGACCGAGAACCACAAATCAACCTTTCCCTCTGCCAGCGAAGTCTAGAAGGGGGAGCAAGCTGATCAGAACCATGACCCTTGTAAGTATCCTTATGGACGGTCTACGGTCCTTTTGCCTGATTGGCGTTCGGATGATATGGGCCGAGGGATCCATGTGTGTTGGGGAAACAACCCCTGTGAACCTGCCGGAACGCAGATCTAGACGTTGACGCTCGAGGACTCAAGATTGCCCGGCCGTTGGCTCGGCAGGCGGACAGTGTCAATTTCTCGTCTAATAGAGCTCCACCCACAGAATTGTCGAGGTACCGGGAAAGTTAACTTGGATGGACTGTCCTTACAGTTTTCAGGGGAACCCCCGTTTTCAGTTCCAGGGTGTTCTTGCTCGCGTTGCCCTCCGCCTCAGCCGGTAATGCTCTCACCCGAGCTCCATTGGAATACACGGCGTCGACTGCTGACCAGTGTCCGTCCTCCTCTACCGCAGTATGTCTTATATGGTTGAGCTCCTTCTTATAAAAAATACGATCTCGATGCTAATGTGTGCGTGGTGGCAGAATCACCGCCGGCAAGACTAGCTCGCTTGGGGGAGAGGCCATGAATGAGCATCATTAGCTTTGGCCGTGGGGTACTGGTAGGCTTGACAGAAGTCCCGGGTGAGCTACGGTCAGGTTATGAAAATGGTTAATCGTACCGTAAGAGCTAGTAGCCTCGCCCTTCTGAGTTCTTCAGGGAGCTTCCGGTTCATCGCCCTACGGGGCCCAGTAACTACAAAGGGGAGGCGTCAATAGCAGATCGCGGATCCCCGTTTAGATGAAGGTGGCTATGGTTGGCTATGGTTGGGTGCTGCTTGATATTGGCCGGGCTGGTATCTCGTAGTGCTGACAGGTCTGGTCGGTGCATACCGTAGGGCTGGTCCGCTTGAGCATTCCTTACCATTTGGACGGCTTACCAGGTATGATTTCTTGTAGTAATGGGTGGGCCTTGATATTATGTTCTCTCCTTTTGGGATTTCATAAATACGGCGTGGTCTCTTCTACGTGGAGAAGTATGGGACGCGTAAAGGCGCAAAGATGTTACTACTCTTAATCGAAAACGAGAGTGACTGTCAAGTCACAGAACAGAATAACCTAGTTCACCATTTCGATGGCCCAGGATCACGACTGATTGCATGAAACCTAATCAGAAATCGAGGGTATTTTAATCGGTACCTTCAACCACGCTGGAACATATGAAACTGATGATACTTCTCAGGGCCGACCGGCTGTTTCCCTAACGTTGTTCTTGAGGCAGACATTGTCTTTTCGCCGCGCCCTATCTTTTTAGTTTCTCTCAGCGACAAGAGTCAATATGGGACATATCTATCGCATAGCGGCTAGAGACGGCCGCTGGCCATCTCCTGATTCACCACGGTGGTTGAATATGGCAACCGAGCAACCACCTTTGCTGCTAGACCTGGGACCTGCTAATGATTTATCACAAAGTTGTGGCGGGGAGCGTGTGCAATTCATCAGCGCCTACTCCGGAGAGGGTGGTGCCTGATCAGGCGTGACGAGTTCCGTCTAACTGCTGTTGGCTCGATAAACAACACCAGTGACCTCGCCGCTGCTGCAGAAGCAGAAAAATACGAGGCCGCGAGGAATCATGCGACCAGCTCTACTCAGCAACCCGAACATAGCCGTAGACAGGATGAGGACACCACTTGATCATCATCACGAGCACAGCAGATGACTGGAAGCCAAGGGCTGGGCTCTTCGAGGCGGCTTATCCGACCAATGAAAATGACGAATAGCTTCTTACGTTGGGGAAGTGCCACAGCTGGCATGATGGTGTCTTCGCGGAACGTGGGCCGTATGGGTAATAATAGCTCTTCGCTTCAAGAACACGGATAAGTTACTGACAATTACCTGTAATAGGGGTTGCTTCGCGTACCTAACTTCCTGGGTACGTGTGCCCATAGGTGACACCCATAGTCGTTTACATATCTGTGAGCTACATACATCGGACTTTGCATCATTTGTACAAGTAGGTTGAGATTAACAATTGAGGGTAATGCTGGCTCCCGGCTCCCCTGTCCCCCGCACCCCTCATAGTACTTATAGTGCATAATTCAGTAGCTTGTTGAGTATTGGGGCTCTTCAGCGGGCTGCACGCAGCCGTCAGCTCCACCCGGGCGGCCTCGACACTCATTGGGCCCCGACCATGACACCAGAGTACAAGTAAATTAGCCAATAGTATGTTATTATCAGGCTCAAGCAGCAGTTGGTTAATGAAGTAACGTAATATGCATAAGGCTGATTTGCTCCATCGCAAACCCCTTCTGACTGGATCTAGAGCTAGAGATAGAGCTAGAGCTAGAGCTAAAGCTACATACCTGAAGATGCTCGAAAGATCTGTCCGCTTGCAGTTTCTGCATGGTCACACGTGGGAGTGAAACACGCCAATCTTTATAGAAGCTGCCGATCTTGGAAATACGTAGTTAGTTGCCTCGACAGCGGTGTGGAAAGCGAGGGAAAGGCCTTTGGGGAGGTTGGCAACGTACAGCCTTTCCCTGCTGACCTCATTACGTCCATACTAGAGCGGATCACATGCAAGCATGGGTCACATGCATGGGTAACCGTCTGTTGGTTCATCTTCAACTACATACATTAATTCGCTTTCTATCCGTATTTTATCAGATATTCCCTAGGTCTTATAAACGAACGTAAGCATTCATCATTATATTCTTGATACCCGCCGTCAACTGTTTGCTGCAATCAGTGGTGTTGCGGCTGTTGCAACAGCTTCTCAGCTAGCCTGCCGCAACGCAACGCGGCACACGGCAATCCGCATTGACTAAGTCATGGCGACCGTTACGCCGGCCACACCGACATTGCTGTCGACTGTCGCGACTACCATCGCGTCGTCGGCAGCCGCCTCGAGCAGTGGAGCACCTCCTCAAGGAGGCATCTTAGAAGGCGTCTCTCCCAACGCCTATTCTCCTTCGAGTCCGATACAGCTCTTTATCATTCAAGTAAGGACTGGGATAGACCATTGTCTAGCCATGTGTGCCTCTGCCCGCTCTGCCGTTTCACTCAGTGTAGACTTTGTAGTATAATCCCAGCGCGGTATGCTCACACGTCATTTACCTCTAGGCCGGTATCATAATCATCTTCTGCCGTCTGCTCCATTATCCGCTCTCGCTTGTGGGCCAACCGCGCGTCATCGCGGAGGTTATCGGTGGTATTTTGCTGGGCCCGTCAGTCCTGGCCCGGATCCCTCGCTTCCAAGATGAGATCTTTCCGACGGCCTCGATGCCAGTTCTGAACAATGTCGCCAATCTCGGTCTCCTCCTATTTCTCTTCCTCATTGGGCTGGAGGTAGATCTTCGCATGTTCACCAACAATTGGCGGGTAGCTCTGAGTGTGGGAATCGCTAGCATGCTACTGCCCTTCGGCTTGGGCTTTGCCATTGCCTGGGGGCTTTACCATGAATTCGTTGGCGGTGCCGCCGAGGAACTTGGTTTTGGTATATATGGCCTCTTTATCGGCACTGCCTTGGCCATAACCGCCTTTCCGGTACTCTGCCGCATCTTGTCCGAGCTGGATATGCTAGGCACACCGGTAGGTGTGACAGTCCTCGCAGCGGGTGTAGGCAACGACGTTGTCGGCTGGGTCCTCCTCGCATTATGCGTTGCTTTAGTTAACAACGGTTCCGGCTTGACGGCCCTCTGGGTGCTGCTGGTCGCGGTTGGGTGGACTCTCTTCTTGGTTTTTCTAGTCCGGCCTCCTTTCCATTGGGCGCTGAGGAAGACGGGCAGCATTCAGAACGGCCCTACGCAGGGTATGGTTGCCCTAACTCTTCTCATAGTCCTTCTCTCCGCCTGGTTCACAAGTAAGTAACACAGCCTAAGTTCTTCTCCCGGTCCGTGTTCAGCCATTTGGGCTAACGATTTAGATGCTATTGGCGTTCATGCCATCTTTGGTGCTTTCCTTGTCGGCTTGATCTGCCCGCATGATGGCGGGTTTGCGATCAAATTGACCGAGAAGATTGAGGATCTCATCACCGTTCTTTTCCTACCGTTATACTTTGCGCTTTCCGGGCTGAGCACGAACCTTGGACTACTCAATGACGGGATTACTTGGGCATACGTCATTGGCGTCATTATATGCGCTTTCGCTGGCAAGATCATTGGTGGCACCCTGGCCGCCAAAGCAATGAAGCTTGTCTGGAGAGAGAGTTTCTCGATCGGATGCTTGATGAGCTGCAAGGGTTTAGTCGAGCTTATCGTCCTCGTGAGTTAAAAGGATTGCTAACTTGAATTGTGAGAGACGTACTAATGACCACATAGAATATCGGTCTACAGGCTGGCATCTTGGATACAAAAGTCTTTACTATGTTTGTCGTCATGGCCCTAGTAACCACCGTTGCTACGACACCGTTAACTAAGTGGTTGTACCCGCCTTGGTATAGACAGAAGCTCGAAAAGTGGAAGCGAGGGGAGATTGATTGGGACGGCAAGCCCCTGAGTGATGATGACAACAACTCTGCCCAGTCAGCCAGGATACTGCAAGACACCGGAATTCGCCGACTCCTGGTCTATTTACGCCTCGACAGTCTGCCCAGCCTCTTTACGTTCATCTCGCTTCTGGGTTACGAAAATGCTGGCCCCAAATCCTCTGGAGAAAAACGCGAGTCTCTCTCCGGGAATACCGAGCAACAACCTGTTATTCGGAAACGTCCCCTGGAAGTTCATGCGTTGCGCATTCTCGAGCTCACGGAGCGTACATCGTCTGTGATGAGAGTCACCGATGGCGAGGATTATACCGGCCGGGATCCAGTCGTTAACGCGTTTAGGACTTTCGCTCAGCTAAACGATGTCGCTGTATCTAGTAACGTTGCTGTCGCCCCTGAAAGCTTCTATGCCCAGACAGTCGTCACACAAGCTTCAGACCAGGGATCCGACTTTGTCCTGATCCCTTGGAGCGAGGTTGGAAGCAACACAGAAGACCAGTCAATCCCGTTCAAAGTCTCGACTGAGGATCGCTTCAGTGGCCGGTCTCATTTGGAATTCATACAAACTACGCTCTCGAAAGCCGTCTGTAACACCGGTATATTTATTGGAAATGGCTTTGGGGGTCTCGTACCCGCGGACAAGCACCCCGGTCTTTCCCGTACCGTCAGCGGCGTTTCGCTGCGGAGCCAGAGAGAGGCTGCGCTGCCTCCTATCGCCGATAAGTCGCACCACATCTTCCTCCCATACATCGGGGGTGCCGACGATCGCGCCGCCCTACGCTTCGTGCTGCAGCTTGCTAAGAACCCCCACGTTACTGTCACCATTGTCAACCTGATCTGGGCTGAGGGTAGCGATGAAATCACAGCCGCTCCCGATGGGCTCAGTCCTACGTCTCCAACTGAATTGTCAAAAGATGCAATTAACACAGAAACCACGGCAGAAGATAGTTCCCTTCTAGCTACGATGCGATCATCTCTGCCAACGGAGCTATCTAGCCGAGTCAGCTTCACAGAAACTACAGTTACCACCAAATCGGCCGTCAGTCAGGTCGTGGAGCTCGCAAAAGCTGCGGTTGGTCAGAACCCGCGGAACGCGGGTGATATTGTGATTGTTGGTCGCAGGCACCCTAAGCTGCCGATGGAAGCTCGACTAGCCAACCAGGCCAATACTGAGTTCGAAATCCAGAGAACAATCGGTGTCCTCGGCGACAGGATAGTCCATGAATCTTTGAAAGCCAGTGTGCTCGTCATCCAGGCCGCGGGCCGCGGACTGGAGTCATGATGCGGTTACTTGCTTGCGGCGTCTATGGCTTATAGGGCGTGTCGTTCGTCTTCGCATAAGATGGGCAAACGGAATACAGGAAACGCGGGGGTTGGAAGTAGGGCCGGAGTATTTATGCCTTTGTTTAAATAGACAAGTTATGTATTGCCTTTTATGACTTGCTTTTTATGACTCTCTTGACCGGAGAGGCTGTTCACAAGTGAATTTAAGGGTTCGGTCTATACCACCAAGGATACCACTCCGGCAAGGCTCTTGATTTCCGGTAGCCATACCTTTAGTTAGGATGATTGGCACATTGATTTCGTATCTTATACAATCACCATGCAAGATAAACTAAGCCGAGTATGTTACTGCGTTTAGTGGCAATCGCAAAGGAACCCTCAGGGGCGCTTGTTCCGCGGTTCCGTCGGATATCCGGTTAGCCACATCCTCAGCCTGCTGCGACCAGGAGAGGGATAGATGCGACACCAATGGCGTTTTACTCTATGCATTATACGAACAAGTCGTTTATATAATTAATGAGACATATTTGTTATATCGTCGCATACAATTAGCTATCCATGTAGGTCTCAATGCTCACCGAACCCATTTTATTTACCCAGGTAGTGTATGGTCGGTCGCCTATGAGGGCGTATGCTCTGGCTTCTACGTATCTGTCTGAAATCATACATAGCATCGAACAAAGCCCACAGGTCCCAAGACCATCTACTACGAACGATGACGACCAAATAATTCGGAAAGTTCTAAAGCCCCCGGTCCCTAGCGATCCCACGATGGCAGAACCCAGCCCACCGTCCCGCCGATAGGCCCTCCATGAAGCGTATCCCGGACTACAAGCGGGGACCAACCGCTTATTTATGGTACATCCATTCTTGGCGGCCGGGAGGCAGGCTATGTGCTTGTGTCTCTCTGCCGGCCGCCTACTCGGATGGCGACACGCTGGTGGCTTAAGAGGTTCCTCGCCGCCCTGAACGAGGTCCAAGCTCCTGAGACGGCGCTTCGGGGAGAGCAGCTATTTAACCACCGCTAATCGGCGGATTCCTGCGGGCAAGCCAGTTCGTGAAGAGGCCGTGGCGGAAGATAGGCGTGGGCCTCTGGGCCGCTGCATGGGGGTCTCGCTCGAGGTCTCCTCCCCGAAGCTCCTCGCTGAGAGTGGCATGCCGGATAGGGATGTGGGGGAGATGTATGCGGCGATCCGCGACGAGGGCATTCACGCCCGTAACCATTTCTTCGCCTAGATCTGGCGGAAGCCCTTGTGGAAGGAGTAGTCAGTAGTGGTATTCTTCCCTGGGGCTTCCTACAATCAAGTGACGACAATCGGAGAGGATCTTGCAGAATGCACGTCATGCCTGATCGTCTAACGATAAATCAAGATAGCGGCTGTCCTCATCCGCCGGCCGCACTCACGCTGCACAGGCTCCAAAGACCCTTTGCGCAAGAAAAGCGCCGTTGTAATTATAATAGGTTTATGGGCTTTCATCACCGTTCGAGGAACATCGCTCGAGTTTGGGCCGCCGACATACCTATCAGATGCGGCAGAGGGGATGGCGCAACGCGCATTCCCGGGCGAACCATCTCTCACTGCCCCTAGCTTCCGCGTACTCCGGCGCTCGAGGCTTAGGGGTCTTAATCGAAGGCTTAAGTATAATCTCGCGGCTGCTTATGAAGAAGGTAATTTGGGTGGGGGGTAGAGGTTATATACTTACCTACATCCCGCACGCTATGGTCTTCCGCTTACCGTAACACCCTTAACCCCTATAACGGCGGACTGGGTACTTCATCACTTCGTCTTTCCCCGGCGCCGTATCCATCAGCCGTGACGACTCCACTAGTATTTGCCCATCCTTCTCGGCGAAATAGGGGTCATGCCCCGGTGTAGCATGCGAGTACGCAACACAGCCTTTGCCATTGATGTGGAAGGAGTCACTGTAAGGGCTAGCAGCCGGGCTTCAAGGTCGAGCATGCATTACGCTGCCGTACACTTCGCGGCACTCCCATCCCGACCAGAGCCAGCCCGTGTCGGCGGTTCTCTGGAGCCCACTGCCCGGGTATGCGGGCTGCTAGGGGTTACCGACTTGTGCATGAATGCTACTCCCTCGAGCGACGGGGGAGTGACGGGTGCCGACTACTTCATGGTGGAGCTGCGCCTATGTTTTTGGGAACCAAGGTGTATTACCTGGATGTAATGTCAGTCCTGGGAGTCACATGTTAGACAATAGCAATGATGCAGTCCTAGCGCAAGGAAGGCCATGATACACGTTTACCAATTGAACACGAACGTATAGGGCTGCTTAATGTGAAGCTGGCTGTAATGGAATCGGGTTGTTCATTGAGTTCAGTCTTCAGAAGAACATATGCTTCTTCTGTCAACAAGCTTAGACTTCCTTTATTGTTGATCAGCCATGAGGCCCTTTTCTCATGGACTAGAGCCGTGTGCGACAACGAAGTGTCCAAAGGCCCGGTCGCTAATTGGGCCCTATTGTAGGTCTTCCTATAGGCCTCATTAAACTATCTCAGGGCTAGGTTGATCACCGCAGGCCTAGCTCTGCGGCCTGGTGAATCTTGACCTCGCATGCCTTGCGTACGTATCCGGCGGAGGGCGAACTAACAGCAGTAGCACTAGTTGTTAGCGGTCCGCGTTATCGTGTTACCTACAGAAGATCTTCTGATAGAATTTATACTATCTAATTTGGCCAGTTTATCGTGATCAATGACCAACACTTGGAAAATTGGCAGTGCGCTGCCACTTCGCCCTTCGTCTGATAGGGCACATGTGTTCGTAAAGATCTGGTCGGACACCAGGCTTTAATTAACCGCGACGTTTCGCGAAGGCGTTGGTTTCTGATTTATCAAAGCCGGGCTTTGAGTGCAAATTACGAAAAGGTCTTGATTTAAGGTAAACACAGCTGTTAGTGGTTTGATAAAACGCTGTATAAAGGTTGTGGCGATGATAACTCCAGATATCTAGAAACAGGTAGATTTCCATACAAAGTCTATGGGAAACCACTTACTAGCCGGTGATGGAAACAAGTGGGATGGCGGAGGTGACTAACAAAGAATATCCCTGTGAGTTGTAGTTCGTCCGTAGTTGTTGCAACTAAGAGTTAGCTAGACTCACCTATGTGTACGTTTCCGCGATCCCCTGCCTTGTTAAGGGCCTTGGCAGCTTCAACTTGGCTGTCTGGCCATGTTTCTCAACTACTCCGGCGTAGTACGCCGTTTCTTCTTGTCGGACCAGCACGGGCATATTGATCCTGCATCGGAGTTTTTGATTTGGGAGAAGCACGAACTAAGCAACATGGCTAAGCGGAATAGGTAAGTTGCCGGTTGAGGTTTCGTCTCGTCGACGTGCAACGACGCTGCCATCACAAAACCGTCCGGACTTTTCGGGGCTACGAGAATACTATACGATCTCACTGTCAGTCTCCTTTTTCCAATACAAACGTTTGTGCTCGAATTCTTGAGTCCTGCCATTGTTTTTGTTCTTCTTGGTTGAGACATGCCATGTGTAGAGGGAAGCAACTGAGTGAGGTGGCTTGCCTGCGCTATTAAAACTTACTGTACGCAGCCGACATTTGCTGGTTTCGGTGTTATTTTGTCACTTCGGATGGTGTTTCAGGCACAGACACAGAACAGATCCCCCTGCTAACTATGGTTGCAAAACGCATCATTCGTTTACATCGAGATATCAATGCAACCCCACAGAATCACATCGTACCGAAAGGCGCCTTGCGCCGTCCGCTTGCACGCCATCGATCGTTACTGCAGTTTTCTGACGAGAGTCTTCCTCACGAGGACGCCGGCACCCGACGTTTATCCACGACAGCTAGGGCGGGCTCTCTAAGCAAAGAGGTTCGTCTCACCTCCCAGAATAACCCGCATATTCTGAGTTTTGTGGCTACAATAAGGATCTCAGCCCATTTACGAGAATCAGGAGAACTGCTGAAACTCGCGATGGCCCGGTCCTGCATGCCGAGATGCTCTTAAATCATTAGCAGAGTTACTAAGAAGCTAAACCTGCTGGGTTGTTACTTAGCAGCTTTAGCTGGCCCCTGTCCCATTAAAACATCGGTACGTATTCTAGACCGTGCAAAATCAACTAAGCTATGTATGGCTAGCTAGCGTATAGCAGTTCTCACATTGCTGCGGATTGGGTCTGTGTATCTCATTAATTCTCCGAAGCACGTCTCCGCAGTTGGCCGTCCCATAGACCCCAGATTGGGCCTCAAGGACATATGCTGCAATAAAGATTTATCTGGCCTCGATAACGGGCGTAGGATTACCTGAAGAAAGCATTGCTGTGGCTTTGTCTCTTATGTTAAAGAATCACTGCCTGAAACGTGGCAGCCCTGGCGAAGGGAGCTTGGCAGAGCCTCGGCAGTGTAGCAGCCGTAGCCTAGCCTGCTCAGGAGGTCTCCGAGACTCGGAAAGGCAGATACCATGCAGGGGATTCACAAATGACGAAACTCAATTCAGTCTAGACAGGCTGTTAAGCCCATGGCAGCTCTGGGGTTCGGATGAACAGAGTGACTTTCTAAGATATCATCAGCTCATTAATATTGCACGCCCACGGATTACCAGCCGTGTTAGCAGACCAGGTACCTACCTATCTCTTTCTCATCGCACCGAGCCCGGTGGGTATATGATATTGAAACATCAAATGGATTGAGACATTCAGCCCCAGAATCCGCAAAAATAGTCCCAGGAGCTCCATGATGCAGGTACAAACACGTCGTGGGGTTCGTCTGGGCGCCCCTTGCCCCTTGAGCGCATCCACGATATGATCGCTCAAGAGTCCTACGATTTCCCCAAGGCTTGGACGCTTGGATGGGCCAGAATGGATAAGTTCGTTCCGTCCGCACATCACCTCCCTCGAAAACCTGTCAGGTGAAGTTCTCTCTTCCCTCATTCCTTTCTCATAATCTTCTAGGTATTACCTATATTGTGCTGGTTCACTTTTGTCGTTCTTTTTACTTCAGTAACAGCTTATTTCTTTTCGACGATAGAGCCAGTCTCAATCTGTTCAACTATTCTTTGGTATATCTAATTTACGCCTGTCTTGTCTGGAGTCTACGTCGGTCCGGTTCCCGTAATCATGAAGTCCCTCCAGCTATGTCCGTTGACGCTACTTTCTCTCGTTGCTGTCGCAGCGGCCGGGATGCCCGAGAAGATAATCGAGACAGTTACGCATGAGAAGGAGGTAATGCATACTGTGGTAGAGACGGTAGAGCACCCAACGACGGTTCATGAGACAGTCCACCAGACGGTTCATGAGACAGTCCACCAGACCGTCCATGAGACGATACACGAGACCGTCCCCGTCCACGTCACTGAGGAAGTCCCTGTCCACGTCACGGAGACTGTCCCCGTTCACGTCACAGTAACCGAGGTCTCGCACGTCGTTGAGACGGAAGTACAACATGTGACCCACGTCAGCACGGAGATCCAGGAGAAACCAGTGACAGTCCCCGTCACCCATGTCGAGACTAAGGTAGAAGAAGTCGTGAAGACTCTGCCAGTCACAGAGGTGCAGACCAAGGTCGAGACGAAAGTCGAGGAGGTTGTGAAGACCATGGTACAGACCGAGGTCCAGGAGCACGAGGTCACGATTCCCGTGACCAAGGTCCAAACGGAGCTCAAGGAAAAGATCATAACCCACGTCCAGAGTGTTCCGGTCACCCATACGCAGGTCGTGGAGAAGTTCGTCACACAGACATCGATCCAGAAGGAGCACGTCACGATCCCGGTAACAGAGGTCCAGACTAAAGAGGTGGTGAAGACGGAAGTCACGAGCGTGCCAGTCACCGAGACGGAGATCAAGGAGAAGATCCTGACCCACGTCCAAAGCGTTTCTGTCACCGTCCCGGTTACGCATACGCGAGTTCTTACGGAGACCTCAGTTCAGCATCAGACAATCCCTGTGACCAAGGTCGAGACCGAGGAGGTCGTCCACACGCTGACAGAAGTCAGTACGGCCCATGTCACTCTCCCGCCGGTCACCAAGGTCGAAACCCAGAATAAGACGGTGGCGGTAACGGAGACAAGCATCCAGCAGCAGGATGTGACCGTCGCCGTGACGGAGGTCCAGACAGAGGTCAAGACCGAGGTCAAAGAGAAGCTGGTGACGCACACGGTGGCCGTAACCCAGAGCGAGGTGAAGACGGAGACCGTCCATGAGACCGTGCACGTCACGCTACCGCCCGTGGTCGAGACGGTCCACGTCACCCAGCCGCCCCACACCGTCACCGAAACCGTGCACGTCACCGCGGCCCCGCACACCATCACGGAGACCGTGCACGTCACGATTCCGGGCCACGCCGAGACGGTCACGGAGACGGAGACTATCCACATGACCGCCACAGAGAGCTGCGCGGCTACTTCGGCAGCCGGTGTCCCGCCGGCCGCACATGAAATGCCCCCAGCTGAACACGAAACGCCCCCAGCTGAGCACGAGATGCCTCCGGCTGAACATACCACGCCCCCAGCCGAGCACACGACGCCCCCTCCAGCACACACTATGTCCCCGGCAGAGCACACGACGCCCCCTCCAGCACACACTACGCCTCCGGCAGAGCATCCTCCCCCGATGGCGGAAGAGCACCCGGCCACCACCACGGCCTTACCGATGATGGCGCATGACAATAGGCGACGGCACTGGTGGTAAGGAAGGGGGGAATAAACGGGGTCACCGGTTGAGGCAAGAGACGCAGCAGCCAGGGTTAGGACACAACTGGAGGGTTGGTTTGGTGATTAGTTTTACTGTGTAAACGTACGCGTAACGGACAGAAGTTAGAACTGCTACTATGGCCGGGTCGTTAATTCTAAAGTCTCATGAGGACTTTCCTGTAAATTTTTTTTTTCCTTGCGATATCTTATAAGCCAAGCAATTGATTCGAATTTCGACTTGCTGTCTGTCCTTTCTTTTGCCCTCTCTGCCGGCAAGGGGCAGCATCTCTGCGTGCGATACTCTTGCGTTAGACGCACAGCGCCGAGGTAGAACACTTTCCAAACTCATGGCACGGCTCTCGACACGACGTCTCCATGCGCGCTTGTATGAAACCGATGGTTATCCCGGCGCCTGTACCCCTCGCCTCTTCTACGTCTCAGGTTATCACGCATCGGAAACTCATCCGGAGTCCGTACCCTAGTCGTGAAGCGCAGCCCCACCCCGGCACCTGCCTGAGCACGAGATCACACGAGAGGCTCGAGAGCAGTACGCCACCCATCTCTCGGTACCAACACCGGATATCAGCTAGGGGTCTACACTAGTATGTGCCCTCCCTCGACGTTAGCAATTATTAATGTCTCTCGCGTCCCATTCATTCTAGATTGAAGAAAGGGAAAAAGAAAACGGCTATCCTATACGACGGGGTCTGTCAGCTATTAATCACTATGTCGTGCCCGTTCTAGAGCTCCCCCCGGTGGTAAAACTCTACCCCGGCCGGCCACAGCGCGCTTGGTCCATTACAATAGCTAGAACAGCACACGGACATACATGTCGCCGCCATTATAGCCGAGAGACCGCGGCTCCCCGGACCTCACCCAGGTACCCATCCCTCCCTAGTCAAATCCTCTCAACGCTTTTCTTTCTCTTCCGCGTAGTCCCTCATCCGTCTCCCGTCCTCGCCTTCAGTAATATATGCAAGCAACCATTTCAGTTGCCTCCTCTGGATCCGATGGCTGATCGCGTTCTGGATCTCCTTGTCCTCTTTCCCATCGCTTTTGGAAACGGCGGCCGAGAACGGAGTAATATATATTACATGCTCTGCGGTCAGGCTGGATGGGCAGCCTAGATCTCCCTAGCCTTCCTTACCGTAGGTAATGGCAAAGCGCCGAGGGGTGGAAGGTATCTGAGCAATGTTACAATAAGGGGTTTGCCGTCAGGAGATTTACTCCCATCAAGTTTTCCGATAAGGAAAGATCCCAAGAATTAGCCCGATGTTCAGATTTCTAACTGTACGTAAGGATGGCCTAGATACTTGGGAAAGCTGTTGCCTCATAGGTCTAAGCAATTTTCCCCTCATACGTTGTCCTGAGTCGATCACTTGTTCCGTTCGCGATTTCTGTGTGCTTCGTCCCGCGCTCGCTAGTTCTCAATCCTTGGCCCTTTGACTGTCTGCGTACCATAGATCCAGGGATATAATCCAGTGGTAACCGCTCCTCCGGCTAGCCAACTCTAGAGTCCACCCCTAAGCGCCTCCCAGACGCCTCGGTTTTTACGAGTGTGGTACTGCCAGTCTCGTCATCGATATTCTGCAGAATCGGCAGATCAACAACATTACCGAGGTGTTTTCAATTGCCAACGTCGTATCCTGCGGAACAGGCAACGTTATCTCCACCACGAAGACGCCCGTATGTCCTCGAGCAGCGAGGTCCCACGCTCGTTCTATTGCTTTCACTGCACATTTATTGGTCGGTATTTAATAAAAGTTGATCAGTACCTCGTAGATATATGCTGACATAAATCATCGAACACCGAAATGAACGCCAAATCCACTTCTCCACGTATCGCATTGGATACACGCAATAATGTACCGTGTCGCTCCGCTCCGCAAGAAATAAAGTGATTGGCTGTCAATCCTTCAATTTGCCATAGGCAACAAGTATACCATAGACAGCGACCAAAAGAATAGAGAGGTCATCACGAACATTATAAGCGTACCAAGTCCACCAATACCTAAGACGACTCTCACCAGAATAGGTAACAAGTTCACCAGGAACAGTGCCAGTTCCCGTAGCATAATATAAAGACCTGGATGTCATATACTTAGCGACCTCACCAATCTTGTCAATACCAGATGCCGACGCATCAATACACTCGTTGTAAACCCTGAACAATCCATCGAGGAAAAACGGCTCGCGTCGAACAACTCCGTCGATGTCAGCACGACGATAAGGACCGATATAGTAAGACTAAAGTCAATATAGTAAAACTTCAATCAGACACAATCAACAAACAAATCATACAAAACACCTACAGTATCTGAAACTACAGAAGAAGTACCCAGGGCTGACGAGCCACCAGACACATCCCTTGAGGAGGTAACCCTCCTCAGCAACTCGTTATTCTCACGAACAACAGCCGCCAAAGCGGACATATCATCCCTTGATCTTCGATAATTCGGCATCACGATCGTGTCCAGGAGGAGAAGCGACGGGCATGTTAGAATCAGGAAACTGCCCTTGCAATTCAGAGTTCGAAGGATCGAACAGGCGCAAGCCCAGTACCACCCAGGATACGGCATAGCAGACGAAGACAAAGACAAAGCAGAAAGGGAAAATCGAAAAAGGGGGGCACCCCCCAAAAGAGTGGATATCGTCTAACCCACAAAACAGCCTCAAACCGAACCGGCTGAATCCACTCAAGATAAGGCCTAAAACCCGACAAGTTCTTATCATAACTCCGACCAAAACCTTGGCAAATGGTCAAAGGACACAAAGGGGGGTTGGTTCATCAGAACGGTCTTTCCAATTCAGATGACGTTCGATTTCCCCCTTGTTGGGCCAGTAACGGGATATCATCCAATAATTGCCCTTGGCTTCGAACCCCTAGCCTTCTTCGTAATACGTGTAGGATTTGATCGCTCTGTGCGCAGTAGAAACAACGCGTCGTAAGAAGGGGTGGGAGGGTGCCTAGGGATAGAACGAACCTATTCAACTCGGGATGAAGAGCTATCCTTAGGACCCGGGGCCTGGAGCCAACCCTGTTGTAGGAACAACCGCACGGGGAAAAAAAGAATGTGCAATGATAGAAAGAAGCTATCTAGAGGGTGCTGAGTGGCAGGGCAGGTCTACATACGTAAGGTGGCGCGGCCTAAGGCTTTAACCCCGCAAGACAACGTTATACAAGATGCCAACATTCTAGAGCTTTCAAGCCCCTTACCACGCATATGCACCTTGACCCTGTATCAATCATCCCGTCTTCCGTCATGCCGTCTCCCCGTCCTCCCGTCCCGGAACCCCTCGACCCCCGTCGAAAAGCCCGTTGGTTGCTCAGTCAGTCAGTCAGTCAGTCAGTCAGTCAGTCGGCCAGGTACCGGTAGCTAGCTTTTAAGCCCCAACTCCCTGTTTTTGGCGCAGCCAGAAAAGGTTTCGAGGGTTTCGGGTTGGGTTGAGTCTGTACCTCAGCTAGCTGTCGAGGCGCCACGCCATCCCCCCTACCCACCTAACCTACAGTACCTCGGGATACGTAAGAAGGGTGAGGGGGAGAGAAAGGGAGACAGGTGGCTTCCTCGGATGTAAAGGGAGATAGGTAAGTAGAGGGGGAGGACCGTAATAGCAAAAGGCGAAGCCTTTTTAAATCCTTAAGGGGGGCCGCACCGTACCGTACAAGTAAATGTCCCTAGATGGGCTGGTGTTTTCAGTCCGATCTGAAAGCGAGAACAGCATAGAGTACTTTCATACTTACTTTGCAAGTAAAGGAAAGGACTTTGGTGGGAAAATCACTACCAATCTCTCTGCCCCCGGCCCTTCCTACAGGGCGATTTCGACCCGGCAGCCGACATCACGATTTGAGACGGACCTCCAAGTCACTTACTTCCAAACCAGCACCAACCCTCTGATTATAGCACAAGCAATGGTCCAGACACACCGAGTCTGACCAGGCACACACATCCAGGACCGAGCAAACAAGAAAGGGGAAGAAGGTGCCGTGATTAAATCAAGATCGCTTTTCTCTTCCATTACCGTCACATCCATATACACACACACCTAATGCTACAAGAGTAGGATAGTAGCAACTGCACACGGCCCAACTGGTTGCCTTTGCGCGGTCCTCCTCCCACCTAAAGATTCCGCCCGCCTGTCTGAATGTAAAACGCAAATGCTTTTGACGCCATGCAACACAAAAGAAGAAAAACTGCCACAACAATCCGACCATGAACCCGTCCATCCGTTTCATCCGTACACATCAATACATTCAGCCGTCCATTCCTCCGTTCCAATAATCCGGGCCGACCAAGGTCTCGTCATCGTAATACAACAACCGGAGAACGAACAAGCGGGAAAGGGGAGGTGAAGCCGCAGGTTATCGTCCCTCCCATCGAAAGAGGGAAGTTCTCCAGCTTCCTCGGATGTCGTAAAAAACGCCTGAAAACGCCGATTATATGCAGCATGTCTGTAGGATGTGGTATACCTGAACATCCTTCCAAAACCCAATAACTCCTCGGGGTATACCGTTCTCTAAAACCGATTCCTTTAAGGGAGACTGCGCCGAGACGGATGCCATGTAACAGGTGTATTTGGTGATTTCAGGGTATAGGGGTATAGGTATATGCCGATAAAAAAAGGGGTTGGGGGTTGGGGGTTAAGGGTTGGGGGTGAGTACATTGAAAGGCTGAAAGAGTGTGACTGTGGGCTCTTGGACTAGGAGCAAAGCATTGTCAACTGGGTGATCCTCGCGGGGTACCGTGCGTAAAGGATCGTTCGAGCAGCCGTGCATCATGTCCAAACCCACCGGGCCCCCTTCAATCTTCCACCTTCTTCATCATGCCACGCTGAAAACGTTGGATGTGTGTTAACTGTAAAGATCGACGGTACCTAGCCCCTTGAGTAATGTTGTACAGCTGAACCAGAGTTAAACTGCCAGCCAGCTCTGTCGTGACGGAGATTATTGACGGGCCTTCGACTTACCGTCATGCAAGTTGTCCCCGTGGTGTAGAAGAAAGTGCGGAAGCAGGGTAACGTATAGTACGTGAAGGTCGAGCTGAAGAACCCATTCGGCGTCCAGGGCTGCCAAAATGCTGGTAGTTTGAAAGAGGCAGCTTTCCAAGGCGTATGGTGACTGCGCAACGTAGACCAGGCCGAAAGGCATGCCGAAGACCCTGGATCGTTTTACATACCCTGGTGGTTGCCACCAGAGTCCATCACGTTGTCCGACAGATTGATCAGCAGCTGTGCGAGGCACCGTTTAGTAGCGGCGTCATCTCGCAAGACAGAGCTGAAGGTAGCATCTCGCAGCGGCTCGGGCAGACACTGTCGGAGGGCCTCGCGGGCACGGGCGTTGTCGCTGAGGCGCAGGAAGCAACGGACAACGTGCTTAAGGAGTCTAGCGGTCTGCTGCTCCACCAGCTGGGCAACCATATTGCTCAAGACGGTGCCGACGGCATAGAACCTCTCGTAAGTAGCGCAGATATAGTTCAAGCCGCTGTCGTCGAGCAAGATCTTCTGCACGATAAAGATGGCGACGGTCTTGCTAAGCTCCGAGCCGGTCTCCATGATGCGCAGGCAGAGAGGGATGATCTCAGTCGTAAGGAGAAAGTTAATCACCTCAGTAGAGTCGTTCTTAACTAATGCGCCGATGACACCAAGAGAGGTCAAGCGGAGATACTCGAACGGTCGCGACTTTGAAGTCGTGTTCAGGAATGGGTAGAGGAAGAGGGGGATGTGAGCTTAGAAAACAACAAAGGTTAGCGTCAGCTTCCGAATGCACGTTGGAAAGCTAGCATAGCTTTTGAGGGCAGAGACTGTTAACTACCATTCAAGAACAAAGTCCGAGTCTCATTGTGGGAGGCTACGCACTGCAGCAGTGCGAGGGCGTTGCAGACTCGGTTGGAGGCGGCAGCAGTGAGCTGAGACGGGTTCAAGAGGCCGTAGACAGAGATTATCTCCTGCATCAGGGACGTCATGACACCTGTAGGAGCAATAGCGGGTTAGCCGCGGTTATCCCTTTCATCCCAACCTCTCCGGAGGCTAGGAACCCACCGAAAGAATGCCACAAGATGAGAGCCAGCTCGGGCACCTGTTCTCGCTTCTTGCTAAGCTCGAGAAGGGCGGCCTCGCGCGTGTTCTCGTTGAGCAGATCGGCGATATAACCAAGTGTCCGGCGGTTGTCCTCCGATACGTTCTCGAGACCGGAATCCTGCACATGGGCGGGAGCGGAGACGGGCATGCCGGTAGCAGCGCTATTATGGGAATTGGCTAATCGGTTGTAGTGCTGCTGCTGAGCGGCAGAGATGGTGGCCTGCTGGACTTGGTGCTGATGGCCGGGTTGCGAATGCATCCAGGACTGGTCCGGGTGGGCATTGTATCCGTGGTGCCCGTAGAGCTGGGGGTTAGGCAGCATGCTGGCGTTGATTTATTTTTGAGATGCTTGGGGTGTGCGTGCGGTACGGACGGCGTATTCGGTCGGTCGGTTGGTCGTGAAGTTGGAGGTTATAGGCTCTTTTAGAAGAAGGAAAAAGTCGAAAGTCGATGTTGAAGGGGATCGACCAGGTTGACGGAACGGCGTTCGAAAAAGGTGGGGGTGTCAGCGCGTAGGTACAGCGACTTTAATATGGGACCAAATGTAGGGCTCGAATAGAAGTCCAAAGAGGAAAAGAAAATGTAAGGGTAGCCAGTGCTACCTTATTCCGCAGGCGAAACACCTCGAGGCAGACGCGATGATGTTGAAAGGCGACTGATGGTGAGAGGGTGAAAGCTTGCTCTGCCTGGTAGCGATCAAGAAAAGTTCTTGCGCTGCCCAACCAAATAGGTGGCGATTTGTTTACTCTTTATGTAACTGAGATGGGACGGCTGATGTGTATGCGCAGGTGGCCTCCCAAGAGTAGCGCAAAGATGTTGTTGTTGTCGTCGTCGTCGTCGTCGTCGTCGTCGTCGTCGTCGTTGTTGTTGTTGTTGTTGTTGTAGTTGTTGTTGTAGTTGTAGTTGTTGTTGTAGTTGTAGTTGTTGTTGTTGTTGTAGTTGTTGTTGTAGTTGTTGTTGTGTTGTCTACGATGGATGATGGTGCTGGTGCTGGTGCTAGTGCTAGGTGCTAGTGCGGTTGATATAGAGTACAAAGTTGTTCCTTACAGTATTTAGGTTGGGTGAGGTTATTACAATAGTAGGTAAGTTTAACCCTGCGATTCCACGCTGCACCCGGTTCGATCTTCGCTAACCCAACCAGACTTTTCGCAGGTGGTTCGTTCGTTTTCTTTTCGAGGCGCCCGATTGCTACAGTACTCCCCATCTTCCACCCAATTGCCGATTTACCTGGTAGGTACTACTTTAGTAGGTAGTTTGTGGATCCTTCTTCTTCTCCCCTTGGTCCGTGCAACGACGAAAGCTGGCACGGGCTGGGGAGCCTCACATTACTTAGTAAGCAGTCACGTACCCCCCACGAAAGTGCTCATCGGAGGGAGGGAGAGGTGCGGGGGAGCTTTTGCGGGGCAACTGGCAGAGAACGGCTGGATATTGTATGTATGCTGTATGCAGGTATATATGCATGTATGCATACCTACGTACCTACATGCTTCCCAAAGTACTATGTATGATAAGGGTACGAAAGGCAGAAAAGGGTCTCCTTGCCCTGACCATGGACCACCTTAGCTACTACCTGATTAAAGCAGGTAGGTAGGTATGAAGATCTATTTAGGTAGGCAGTTACATATCGAAATTACGACGCCCCGGCTAGCTTTTGTCATTCCCCTTCTAGACAACGCAGATGCCTCCCAATTACATTACCGCGTTTTATTCGCTATAAAGAAACAACAAGAGTCATAGCACCTTGCTCCCCTGCTCTCTTTTCCCTCTCCCACACTCTTCAAAGTCCTTATGGTCGAGCCTCTCTGCCTAATCCTTACACAAGTCGCAATTATGAATAATCCTCTCCGAGGGCTTTTGCAATATCCTTTCCACCCTAGAAGAGAAAACCCAGAATGGAGCATTACTCAAGTGACAAAAAAAAACCCCCGCAAACCTCTCAAGCCATCCGTACAACCGACATCTGGGCGCCTGCTTATTAGGCCGAGGGGGATAAGCCAATATCGCCTCGTACTCTGTTGCCCAAAGCATTCCCCGCGGCCCTTCTTCGCACCCATGGTCCTTTCCCGTCTCGTTGCTGACCAAGGAGAGCCTGTGGTCATCATAGCCGTAGCTCTCTAAGAATTTGATCCGCCATGTTCTTGAACTGCCACGTGTTCCCCTCCATGCGCTTGAACTGAATCCCGTGCAGTGATAGTAGTGGGACCTTCACGATGAAGATCTCGAACTCTAGAACCATGTTTCCCTCCAAATCGTTTTGTACATGCGTTGTCGTCTCACCGGGAACCCTCCTTGAGGGGCCTGTAGTATCTCGGTGGATACTTTCCTGGTCAGACACATCCGAGGCCGAATCACTCCTGTCGGCGGGTCCTTTCCCGGGTGTTCGTGGGGTTGGCGGCACCCGGTCTAGTTCTCGGGATTCGTCCCTTTCCCGCCTGAAGCTGAACCTTTGACGATCTTTCGGGGTCAGGGCTGGACTGCCAGGTGCATTTTTAAGGTCAATGCTGGGCGCGTGCCGGCAGCTGAAGCCACCGCGGATCTCGGTGTAGTCGACACTGAGTTGTTTCAACACCCTCTTGACGTCTGCGCGAATCGCGGGAACCGACTTGGTCGAAGTCGTGGAGACGCTGAACAGACCCTTCAAGAAGACAGGCTTGGCCAGCTCCGAGTCGTCCAGACGCTCTACCGAGTTACCGCTTCCCTCACCGAGTTCAGCATCTGTCTCTTCGGGGACGTCGGCCGCGCGAGCTCCCTCTCTCCGAAGTCTCCTAGCTTGGATACTCTCTCTGCGGGCGTGCCCGAGCGACTTCGCCCTCATCGACGCCCCTCGATTGTTGAAGCTGCCCTTTGATTCGCCTGAAGGTTTGTCGTTGGCCGCAGATTGGTCCGAACCACTCGTCGGGGGAGGGTCTTTGGCGATTTTGTTCGACGAGCCAAACGGCCGGCGCCTAAACTCCGCAGAACTAACACTCGTAGAGCGTCCCAGACCCTTTTTGCTTCCAGGCAGGTTACCGCCAGCAGACAGGGGCGGGCTTAGAAGGTCCCCATGCTGAGGTTGGCTGCTACCGGATCGTATTCGAGACCCATTTGTCTCGTCTCGATCGCGCCTTGTTCTCCTAATGCTGAAGCTCTTACGGGGCGCGGCTGGAGCTTCAACGGGCGAATGGACTTGGACTAGGGGTGGATGTGAACGATCTTTGTCCAACCTCTCCGGTTCTCTTCGGCGTCTAGTACTAAAGCGCCTGAGGAGTCCGGCCGCAGTGCTCTCCTTCTTTGGCGGATGATCAACAGGTATCTCTGGTGGCGGCGGATGTATAGGCACCCTTGGCGACAACTGCCCTTTCTTGACCTCTTCCGGTGCATCATCTTCTCCGTGAGTCCTTGCACGGGGCCGCGTTCTTCCACCAGTAGCTTTCTCCCCAGCCATCTCGTAGGCTGCCGTGTTCGTGTGAGCCTCAGGGGGAGGCACGATTTCGGGCATCGGTGAGTCCGCCACGTTCTTCGGCTCATGCCGTTTGGGCGTCGCTTCGAGCCTGTCTCGCTCTTGTTTCTCTTTCACGAGATAATATATGGAAACCAGGGGACTGAATGCATTTACTGGGTCGCTGCCAAGTTGAAGCGCCTCAGAACTCGGGTACGTCAGGTTATCTCGGCTGTTGGCCGAATTCCGCCGCTTGTAGAAGTCAAATCCGAAGGGTCGCTTCTTCTCGATATCCTTAGTCGGGGGCGGCGATTCCTTCTCCTTCTGTGAAAGCTGAACGGCACGTTTATAATCCTCCGACTCGATGATTTTGGTGAGTTGGGCTTTGATCACATCAGGAGGGCCAAAGTTGAATCCCATCATGGCATTGATCACTTCGGGCTCCAGCGGAAGCTTAAGTGGTTCGCGGTGCGGCAAGTAATTCTCAGGAGGGCCGCTATAACCTTTGGTCATCCAGGGGTGGTTCATGACCTCGTGCATGGTAGCACGTTTTTTGGGTTCGGTGACAAGCATGCGTGATAGAAGATGGCGGCAGTCTACTTTATAGTTAGCCTCCGCCAATGAATACCATCGGGATCAGATTTCAATGGCATACCGTTTGACAGCCAGCCTGGATAGTCCACGAGGCCCTTCTTGATCTTGGCATGCAGAGCCGGCATGCTTTGGTCATCGAAAGGGACCTTGCCACAGACCAGCACATAGAGGACAATGCCGAAACTCCAGACATCGACCTCGGGACCGGTGTAGGCCTGAGCTTGGAGTAGTTCGGGAGCGGCAAAGTACAGACTACCGCAGAAAGTCTTCAGGTGGCCTCGTGGGGAAAAGAGGTTGCTTAGTCCGAAATCAATAATCTTTATGTCGCCAGTCTTGCTGATGAGGATATTCTCGATTTTCAAGTCACGATGGACGATACTGTTCCTGTGACAGTAGTCAAGAGCGCTGGCAATCTGGCGGCTGAACTTGCGTGCCTGCTTTTCCTTTAACTTGCCGTGGGAAATAATGTAGTCGAGCATCTGTCCGCCATTGACGTATTCGAATAGCATATACCAATGGTAGTTAGTCCGGACCACGTCGCGGAGGGCGCAGATATGAGGGTGTTGCAGAAGAGTGACAATGGCGGCTTCGCGGGCGGTGCGTATTTCCTTTGACTGATCTGCCCTCTCCTTCTCTGCCCGACTCTGATGCCTTTCCTCGGTAGAGCCCCTAGGGACGATCTTGCATGCGACCTGCAATTTGAAGAAAGACGCAAAATCAGCGACGACACTTTACTGAGGTCAAATAAGACATGTTAGACGAGAGAGTGACCAACCTGCTCGGTACTGTCCTCCTTGCGAGCAAGCTTGACCTTTCCCATACTCCCAGCACCTATGGTCTTGCCCAGTATCCATTTTCCGGACTGGGTGGGAATCGAGGTACGCGATGTCCTCGTCTTGGCCCCGGTAGCACGCGCGTCGGCCGCTGCCTGCATGACGGGAGGGACAGCGGCAGAACCGGGGCTGGTAATGACGGCGGTAGCGGCCATGGCGTTGTTGTTATTGTTGTTGTTGTTATGAGTGTTTGTGTTATGAGAAGGGTGATAGTCTGATCGTGTACTGCTCCGGCGGTGGACTGACTTAGAGCTGTTGTCGGGGCCACCTCGTGTGACCGTGACCGGGGGAGGGCGGTCTCTGCTGGAACTTCGCTTGGGGCGGTGGGCTAAATCCGATGTCTCATAATCTTGCCGGGGTAAGATATCTTGAATAGGCCGAGCGGAAGAAGATGATGGACGGCTGCGAGGATTCTGATGATAATGATGATGGTGACGATGACGACCACTCGTATGAGGATGATGAGGGTGATGTTGTTGCGGAGTTGAGAGGGAACGATGCGGCGGAGGAGCAGAGGAGGCAGCAGAGGAAGAAGTGGTCGGGCGAGAACGTGCGGATTGAGAGCGCGAAAGATGATGGGCGTGGGGCCCCCGGGAGGGAGATGAGGGTACTCCGGCGGTTGCGGATGATGACGATACTGCTGATGACTTGTTCTGTGTAGGCGCACGCGAATGTGAATGTGAGAGTGATTGTGATTGCGGATACTGCTGTTGTTCGTCGGCTGTTGTTGGAGACTTTGGCATTGCTGCTGCTGCTGCTGCTTGCTGGTGGCTACGTGGGACTCAAAGATGAGTGAATGCCCGACATACATTGAATGGATCTACATAGGGTAATAATGCCAAGAAGATGTACCCTGTGGTGGCAGACAGGGTAGGTAGGTACATACCACGTAAAGAGTTAACGTTAGGTAAAAGATGGCCAGTACAAAGTAACAGCAACTACCAATACGCAGATACCATGTATGTACGAAGTAGTAGGTCCAGTGGTAATAAGAGGTTGCGGGCGGCATGTAGTAGGCAGAATGATGGGGTTAACAAGGACTGAATGGCTTCCCTGGTGGACAACTGTTTACATACTAGGTCCCGTCCGTCGGGTTGGTACTAAGGCGCTAAGCAAGAAATTGGTGGCCCCCAGCTAGAGTCGGTGTGTATATTAACCTTCATATGGGTAGGTTGATAGGGAGCCTAGTTCTGGGCAAGTCGAATGCGTAATCTGAATGATAAATTGACCAAACAGCCTGCAGATCCTGTGATAACTACCGACTTGGTCCTTGGTTTTGCTGCTGTGCAACCCTTGGTCTTGTGCCTCCAGGACCTACTATCTCTACATTCTCTTTACAGCCGCCCTAAAACTGTAGCGGGCTGGTGGGACTGTCGAGGTTGTGCGCCACGCTAAAGTGCATACATGTACCAACCAATAGTGGGGACCTCAGTTGCCCGGCAGCAAAATACCCACGAGTGGAGGTTTTAGCAATCGCAGGGTCTTCTGTCGTCTATGCAGTACAGTAGGCCTGTAAAATACCAATTTAGACGAGTGCAACGAGATGCCTTAGTAGGTGCCTAATTCGAAGACTAGCAAGTCACCAGCGCTCAAGTATAGAAATCTTGCTACATACATGTAGTAGTATACCAAACGGGACGAACTATCTGAGACAAATTGCCAACATTATAATAGTTTATGTCTCTATACGCATAATAACTTCAATTCTATCAATCACCACCAACTGTCGCTCTAAAGAAAGGGAAGGCAATGGGCTTGCATCGCTTTACAGGTATAGTACAGTCGGTAGCCCCAAACAGAGGCCCAGATCACTCCCCCTCCACAATCTGACATCATCGTACCTGAGCAGATCGATTGCCAGTCTGCCCAACCTCAATCCTACAAGTCGGAACAGGACCCAGATAGTCGCGTGTTCGCGATTAAGTATTTTATTGTCTGCCTGGGGCGTCATCGCCTCATTTGTCCATCGCGATTTCTTGACTATAACACCGTTATGTCTCTTCTCAGGGCTAACGTAAAAATGCAGCCGCCTACTTCCTATCTCCAGATAAATCTGAGTCAGGGTAGCTGACAAGGGTTTCCTCAAGCTCAACATGGGGTAGCGCATAAGCGAGACCTCGACATGATAAGAGCTGCCAACTCAGTTGCACGACCAAGCCGGTCAGTGGCGTCTTTACACGTATCAGCCACCAAGTCGTATTGAAGTAGGCTAAGCCAATGCTTTTTCACAGTTGCAACAACGCCCGGTTGCCATTTTATCACGTCGGCGTCGAGCATCCCCTCGTCCGCCTCACGGTTGATATTCATGTATCCGGATCGTGGAGATGCACACCCATCTTGACATCATGAATGCCAATTTAGTCCGAAGAAATCCGTCAACCCTCTTTCCCACAGGGCTGGGATTTGCTTGTAAAGAAGCTTAACCCTCGAATTTAGCTCCCGTACTTGAGCAAAGAACGGCGAAACGGCGAAACGGTGGGTACTGTTAGTTACTGGTGTCGGAGGCGGCATGGGGGGGCCGCTTTGGTGATGCCAAATCCGACCCCACTAACATCTCATTGCAGTGTACCTCCTATAACCCTCTGGCAAGGTGTTCGTCTCATCGTTAGTTCCACCGTTCGTCTAATATCGAACAGGCGTGAAGGAAGCAGAGTAGCTACAGGTTTCTTACCTCCCAGAGTAACTCGATGAGGTCATTCCGGACCAAATTGTCCTGGCGCGAGAGGTACAGGCCAATCTATACTCGTACATCCGAAAGGAACGGTACTCCTTTGGAAGTACTGTTTTCACATGACGATACAAACATGACGGCGCGCTGTATCTCAGTGCAATCGGATATCTGTTTCGACAGAGTAACCGGACGCAGCATTGATTCCGTAGGGATTGCTGATGTAAACTATCGGCGCTGCGCTATCACACTGACAGCAACTGGTCTTTTCTTCCTCCCGCTTATTGTATTCGGCAGTACAACAGCACCAGTAGTGGCCGACGAAGACATGCCAATGGAGAAAGGACATCCCTTTCGATCATTACAAGGGTCCCCGGTATAATACTAGAAAGGGAGCGCGATTCTGAAGGTTCCAGATGCTATGGCTGTATTTGACCGGTCCCCAATTTCTACTCATTTTGGAGAGGGGCAATTATAGGGGGGAGGCCTGCTCCTCGCTACCGATGACATGCATTACCTCAGCCATTGGCGGAAGAAAAAGGGCCGGCATCTAAGAGATGCAAGTTGTAAATGTCTAGAATCGTTACCTGGGAAACGAGGATGTGCCATCTATCGACGGTTCGATTCCGGATAGGCACTGACTTTTAAGGGGTACACGAAATTAGTCATTACGGCTTGGTTGCACTTTTATCCGACGTTATTGCTAGTTACATCTCTCCTGCCATTCATCGCGCACGCCACACATTTCTATCTTGACCCGTGCCTTGCGCAAAATCTGTAGACCACTTCGAAAAAGCAGGTCCGTGAACGGATCCTCGTATTCGTGGCTAGATATATCACAAACCAGGCTTGACGCGTTCATCAGCCAGCTCTTGCTCGTCCGATTCGTTTAAGGAGTTGATGCCTCGCTTTGACGAACAGAACATCGACTAGAGCCCACATAATCCTACTACGTCGTGAACACACAGCACGCATATCCAGCGGGGATTCCCGTCTGTGTCACCGTAGCCGAGCACTGTCCCCGATCTAGGCCGTTCTGACCATTGCGCAGATTGTGGCCTGGCCTATCGACGCGGCAAAGCACGGGGTGGAAAGTGCCGCTCCATCTGAGACGGCGGAGATGGAGCGCTGCCGGATGACCGCGTATGCGGCTTCGTATATTGTTAAGTTTTGGGACATTGCTCCTATATATCTGTATAAACATTACCGTCGCATCGATGAAGGCTCCTTCGAACGAGCAAGTGTCACTCAAAGACAACCATCAGAAAACAGGCTGATCAATGACGTTGTGATGCAAACTCAAACCCAGGAAGCAACATTCCCCTCCCCCACTAGGAACCGAAGCGGCAACGGTTCGTCACGAGTAACTTCGCCTCTGATGCTCGATCTAGCCCAGCCTAGCTCGGCACTGTACCTACTAATACCTATATACTATACAATTGGCCAGTCCAATCCGGCCCGTATGTGCTCACGCGCAAAGAAAGGGGTAGGGGGGAGGTCAGGTCTCTGCCTCTCCGCAACAACTCTACGGATGCTGGTAAAGCATACACGCACACACGCATTATATCATATTAACCATAGTAGACGAGCCCTCCAGCTCGGAAGCGCCACCGCCCTCGAGTGCTGTCATGCGCTGCGCATCTGTCTGCGCGCTATCGCCGTAGAGCTCGATCGGGGCGGGAGGGCTTCGCGGAAGCTCGGCCGTCACGGGGCTCTTGGCCATGACGGGGCTCAGGCTCTCCATATGGACGATGGGGATGACTTGCTGGAGCTGCGGGGGGTCCTCGCCGACCGAGTGGCGGCCGTTGAGGAAGACCGAGGCACCATCCGAAGCTGTTTTTGCCGATCCGTTAGCGCACAACAAGCTGCGACAAAAGCGGTGAAAATGAAATTGTTTGCCAATGATAGGCAGGGCTGGATAATGATGCAACAGCGGCTATTTCATACCGGTAGTATGACCGACGTCCTCACTCATGAGCTGGCGCGGGAAGCCGCTTATGGGCAGGACCGTGACGCCCGAGGGGTAGACGGTGGTCTGCAGGCCGAGCGAGATCTTGGTCGCCGAGTTCTCCCTTGCGGCGTTGATGCGGATGTTGTCGATGTCGAAATAGCCGCGCAGGCGCATGTCCTCGAGAATCTGCTCGTCGAGGATGATCTGGCGCGCCGGCCACCGGGTGCTGTCCTCCTCGATGAGGAAGTACGGCTCGAAGTTGTTCTTGAGATACGACCGGAGGAACGCCCCGAGGGCCTTCATCTCGTCCGACGAGTTGCGGAACCTGCAGCAGAGCGATCCTGATTTCGCGTGTGCGTTAGAACCCGGCCCTTGACGCCACAATCGAAGGAGAGGAATGACTTGCCTGTGCACATGTAGCCCGACGACGAGTGCCTGATGGAGCCGGGGTTCTTCTCGAAAAAGAACGCGCTCGCGATGAGTCTGTGCGCGATTTCTCTGATCTCTGGCATCTGCTGGAGGACTTCTTCGACTTCCTGCTCGACTTCGTCGATTTTCTGTATCTGGTCAAACTTGGGTATAGGCATGAGCAGCTCAGGAGAGATGCGGATGTAATGCTGGTCGCTGTCATCGGCTGCCTGCAAGTGGTTAGAGCTTCCCGACATGAACCGCTGCCATGTCCTGTCGCACTCCTTGTATTCGTGCAGCCTCTGCGAACCTGTTGAGCTGAGCACAGGTATCGCTAGCGGCGTCCTGATGGTCTGCTGACCTGAATGG
Organism: Monosporascus sp. MG133; assembly: GCA_004155925.1. Classification (NCBI taxonomy): domain Eukaryota; kingdom Fungi; phylum Ascomycota; class Sordariomycetes; order Xylariales; genus Monosporascus; species Monosporascus sp. MG133. Next base: position 46,234 of record QJNX01000169.1, on the reverse strand, counting down.
ACGCTGCTGCCGCTAGAAGCCTGGGTAGCTCGTGAAGTCCGACCATTTGACGGTTTTACTTGGTCCCTGACTTGCGAGCCAGTACCAATTGACAGCATGAGGTCTGGCGTTGACTTGGCGACGTCGCCCCAGATTAGCTTCGTCTCGTGGTGAGCAACCCATATCGGGTTCTTGTGGTCTAGGCCGCCATCCAGGTATCTGTTTCCTGTCTCTGGCTTGTAGAAGGGTTTAAAGAAGGGGGACGTCGTGGCAGCAGCTCGAGCACTGACATCCGTCAGAAAGGTGTGTCATTTATTGTAGGGACGCCGACTCACGCTTCCCAGGTCTTGAGTTCTTTCGTTGGTGTGTCATAGCGAACGAATTCGTATGGGAGTTCTGGTCACGGTTAGCCAAGCCATCGTTCTGCGTACATTGAACAGGGGCTGTAAATACCCTCACCGACGGCATCTGGCCGGTTGTAATTTGCGAACACGACCGCTTGCTGGTCGAACACGGACGTGGCCGTGACAGCAACCTTGGCCGGCGTATAGTGCTGGGACTTGACGCTAACGCCGCCAAAGAACGCCTGGTCGTCGAAGTATCCCTTTAATGCTTTCTCCAATGGTTGGGTCTTGTAGACACTGCGGTGAAGCAGACTGGAGAGCGTCCCAAATATCGGCATGTTCGTCAGCTCACGTGGTGTAAAGGCCTCCTTAACTATCGCCTTGAATTTCTTGATGCTTTCGTTGACCGACCACCTGTTTACTCCCAAGCCAATAGCGATCACTCCGCCGGTGCTAGACATGAGTTAGTTCATCGAGCAACGTAACTTCGGGGAGGTCTCTAGCGCACCCTGTACCGACCATCAGATCGAAGAAGTGCTGAATGGGGAGCTTTGGCCCCAGAACCCGCTCGATGGCCTTGAGAACTTGGAGTTGCACAATACCCCTGATACCGCCGCTGTCTCAATGTTAGCTAGACACTCTTAACGCTTTGGAGGCGCATATACCTATCCAGACAGAGAACGCGAGCACCGGCGTAGCGCGGTTTGATGGTAGTAAACCAGGGACTCGGCATCACCTCGCGCACATGTAGCGGACATCGACTCAGCTCGATGGTAGTTCTCGACGTCGTGCGCCCATAGAGCTGTATGCATGGAAGACACAAAACGTGCCCACACGGTAACACGCATTCGGGTAGTTCTCTGAGACACGAGAAACAAGCAGAGTGGCTGACATAGGCCGACACGTTCCCAACTATTTGGTAGAACTCGTTGATGCGTTCTCGATGGAGTAGGGAGGCAATCTGGAGGTCAGTCCTCCCAGGAAGCTTCTGACCAAGTTCGAAGGAAGCGCTTAGGAGCCTTAAGAGGCTTGTACGTATTAATTTGCTCCATTCCGGCCCGAAAGTCGTTGGATCGAAACTCGACTGGTACGTGCCATTTCCGATAATCTTGCCGTAAATGTTCTGGTGCCCTTTCGGATTGTGGCCGGATCTCACATTGCAACATCGGCCGGCGTCCCCCGGGTATGCGGGATTTCGAAAGGCGCAGGGCCAATGGAGGTCTGCGAAGGTCTGAAGAGCCCCGACACAAGGTTCCGCGTACGCATCATCGAACAGTCGGGCGGCAGTGCCTGGAATACGTTAGCGGTGGTGTCTAGTTATGAAACCTACACCCACGTACCAAGGAGGTTTTGGCGCACAGCATCGAACATGATACAAGAGGCAATCATCGGCGCCATCCTCAGAAATATGTTCTTGGCGGTGATCCGGAGAGAGTCGTTTTCTGAATAGTCTTTAATCAGAACGGCCAGAGTCAGGATGTTGCCTTCGAAATTGCGAGGAACAGGATTGTGCCGCAGGGCCTCCTTGACGAAGTCGAAAGGGGAGTCCAAGTCCTTTGAGAAGTGATCGAATGCAGCCTGGAGGTATAACTGCAGCTTGTCGGCATTTGCTAGCATTCGCGCCTGCTTCTTCTTCAGGAGAGAGTCCGAGCAGCGTGCCTTGACCAATTCGAAGAGTTTGGCGATTTGCTGGTCCATTAACATGTAATGCCCCCGCGTCGGAATCCGGATAACGGTTACGGAAGCATAATAACAGGCTAGAAGCTGCTCGGTATTGCTGATCTTCTTGCCACGCTTGCGCCACGTCTCCAAGTACTCCTCTAAGGCCGGTTCGCGTAGAATAGCCCCCTGGATGTCACTCATCAACATGTTGGTCGCCGTCGTAACATCCCATTCGTCCTCGTGGACGTCCTCTGTGGCATTAAGGACGATGACAGCATGAGGCAGTACTGGCTGATTGAGAGATTTATCGATGGAAGCCGCACCCCAGCTCAGCAGTTTACCGAGGACGGTTGATTCAAACGCCCTTCAAGAATGTTAGCCAAGTCGCCTCCCAAAGCCAAACGCGCTAGAACCTACCTTGGATTGCGCAATACGAAAACGACTACGTCAGAGAAAGTGTACAAGATTCGAGGGTATAGTTGGGAGACGGTATACTCCCTTTTCTTGGTCTGCGGCGTTTTGGCCCATTGGATATGCCTTCGCGAGCTATATCTGGATTTTAATATCATCGCGGGATTGTTATAGTAAGGACTCGAATCCTCGAGCGGATCCGGGGGAAGATAGCCAGGGGGCACATTCTCTGTGGAGATGTGCCACAACCCTTTCGGCCTCGACTCGCCCCCGTTAAGGCCTTCGCAGTCGATAAACAACATCGGCGCACTTGTATTGAACGTCGAAGGATCTGCGTATAGATGGACGTCACCAGTTGTAGGTATGCGATCGTAATTCGATGAGGTTACCGGCGAGCGGTACTTCGATCCTCCCAGTGAACTTGTATCCTGCCTATCTATGAGAAGCTTGATAAGCGTGCTTTTCCCGGCGCCTGTTGCATATCAGTAACATAGTCTCCTTGAAAAGGGTAATGCGACAAAATGCCATCACTCATCCTTGGGTTCTCTCAGTGGCTGCCATGGAAGCCACTGACCCAAGTAGAGCGGCCGCGAAAATATGGAGAGGGCTATAGGAGCCTCCAGTCATTTCCCCGAAAGCGTACCTGTTTCTCCTATGAACGATACGAGCTGAGGATATCTTCCGGCGATGTTGCCTCCGCGACACTCGCCCATGACGGCCGCGAATCGGCCGTGATCCTGAAATATCGGGTTGCCCGAGGAATCGCGCCCGAATCCAAACCATGTCGTATCTTCATCCTCCATTAGCTCAGCCTGATGATCGGCTTCGGAACGTATGGGCTCTAAGATCTGGCGCAGTCGCTGAACCACGAGGGGATCCGCTTTCTCGTGCGGTTTCCCTCCCCAGCCAGTAGCGCCGGGGACATGCAGTATCCATCTCGGCCAGCAAGTCTCGCAAAAAGCCAGGCTATTGCACTGGATGCAGGTAAAGGTCTTGAATTTCGTCGTACCGCACGTCTGACAAGGCTGCACAGCCGTGCCCTGGGTTAGTCCTTGGCCTAGGACCCCAGCCATGTTGGTGAGGGGCTGATAATTCAAGTGCCGATTCCCTATCAATGGTGAAGCGCCGTTATACGAGTCGGGGCATGGTAAAAACGAAACAGAGAGACGCAATACGGATTGTAGAAGTGGGCATAGGCTAGCAGCCAGCCCAGGCGCAAAACAGAAAAGTTCCCCGCAGCCTCATTGCCGAAAAGCTACATGGTGATTCTGTAAGAAATAAGACAGTCCAGTGCGACGTTGCTTGCCTGGGCCACACACATGCGCGCACACACTGAACACTTCTTCCGTGTGAGCAAATCGCTAGCTACTAGCCACCCTGCTTACGTGGTAATGAAAGCTGCAGGTCCTTCTCCAAGGTAACGTCGAGCGGCTGCGGGCCTGGCTTGACACGCACAATGATAGGCGCCAAGAGCGAGGTGTTTGGCCTATCTGGCCAGTCGGCTTAATTGTTAGTGTAATTTTGTGCCACTATTCTGCAGTTTGGGTCCATATCTACACGCCCTTCACGAGGAGCCGGGAGACGTAACGGGAATGTGACAGTGGTTATTCTCTCCTGTTGATATGGACTCGCTAAAGACATGCTTAAGGTCCTCGCGCCTCCAGGGGATGATAGCAACAGAAGGTTCAGAACATTTGAAGAAATCCGGTTGAGCATAAACAATATCGACTCCACTTTCCTCGCATTCAGCCCTATGACTTTTCTACCCCGGGGCAAGGATCGTCCTGGAAGCACAGGCAAATGAATGCGATGCTGAGACCCAATCATTCGCATGACAGACGTTAGGCCCCCTTGGTTGCTAATCTTTGGGGTATAAACATACCAACCACATCTGCCAATGCGATCTCAGGTTCACCTGTTTTGACTGGTGACGATGGGGAAAGACGGCCTATGTCGATGCGACGGAGAGCGCGAAGCGCATTAAGAGGGATGGTAACTATGGGTGTCACACCCCTTTATAATACCTCGTATTATCAAGTCGGATAAAGCCAGGTACAGAAACGCGGACGTCTTACACCGCTCAATGAAAGACTTGAGATGTTATCCGCATGACATCTAAGATTGAGCCAAATGGACAAGATGGCCGATCTGGGCCGTTTCGGCTCTGAAGCTGAAAAAACAAAACAAAGCATCTGCGGAAAACAGTATTCGTCCACTCAGTGACCTTGCGTAACAGCGCCAAAGTTGGCAAGGAGATCAGACATTGCGAGCTACATGTTAAATAGAGTATTAGCTTAATACGTGCTTCGTATATAGAACTTATGTGATTGCAGTCAACGAGCATCAGAGAGGTATCGGGACAGCTTGATAGTTCGGGGGCATGACCGAGAGAACACGAAGTAGTGGCGTGCGGCAGCAATTGAACCCGCTATCCGTTTTTATCCGTAGGGCTTGGTAGATGTCAGCATGGTGCCACATCCGAGAAACCTGTAAGAGGACCGTTGAGATGGCCTCGGCTAAACGGCATAAGATTCTGACACTCTGCGTACCGTCCAGTGCTGGCTGTCTCCCTTTCTCTGCGCAGCACGCTGTGCGGTTTCTGGCGGACCTAGGCATGTCGTCATACCACTCTGCATTGGTTGCAAGTCATAACATCTGACCTACCGCCATCTGATTTCGTAGGGACTATTGCAATCCGCTATCTCAGCAAGCCGGTTTCTACTGAAATATAGCGGGAGCAGTGAGAATAGTTAGTCCAACACGAGGCCAAATGTGGCCGTCGCGAGGCATCCGTGCGAGGAGTAGGTACCTCAGGCACGTAGAAATTTTGCTGTTCCCATGACCCGAACTAGATATATTTATATCAGCTGGGCCTGCAGCCACCAGTGCTTCTAGAAGAGCCAAGCTATCACGCTCGTGGGGGTCAGTTCATTTGCGGAATGCTCGTTGTCACCGCGAGTCCCGCGACATCCATCCATCCCATGCTGCCGGTAAGGGAAAGGAATTAGTTTGCAGGGGCTGTCTAACTAGAATATCTTGGCTTGCAGTTCAGGTATAATATAGTAATGTAATATGTTTACCATGTGGAACCCCTGCTCAGCAAGTCGTCACCGGCAGAGGAGGCGCCTAGCTCAAGTGTCCGAAACACATACAGGTAGGGGACCCTAAAAGGGGGTAGAGGGGTAGAAGAGTTACTTGCGGGGGTTACTCATGTCTGTATAGGAAGTTGGTTTGCTAGTCAGGAACCAATTCGGTTGATGGTTCTCCAATTCTATACCATCGCATCGATATTACTTGGATATTACTAATTGACTACTGTGTTGTAGTATCACACATGGCGCCGCTTCTTCGCATAATGTTCGATGATGGCAAGGAAACATTTCGGCAAGGGCGCGGATATCGGAAGAGAAAGCCACGTGCTTCGTACGAAGTATCGATTTAACGGATTAGCAAAAGCCACGCACCAGAACGGGAATGTGCCAGGTCCCTGAACCTGTTTGGATCTCCCAAAGATCTCCCCATACGAGAGATATCACTTCACTACCGTAATCCGGGGATGTATATGGCTAGAATGAGCACGAGCTAGGGCCTTTCGGCTTTTAAAGTCCGGTGGAGCCCATTCGAGTTCAAGGTCACCAATCGAAGATCACCCTGAGGGTCTTGAAAACTAGGGGAAACAAGAAAACATTCGGATATTCAGAATAGGAGTGAAATTTAGTATACCTGGCCAAGAGTTTCATAGTTATCATGTTCGAAGTGGTAGCAGAAGCCTAATGCCTCACTCCCACGTTATCCGGGGAGTAGGTATAATAAAGAACGACGTGTAACAGTCCTCTACAACCCCGAGTGGGCACCGCCAAGTGGACAGAGGTTCGGCAAAGGAGACCGAAAACGGATTTCTGATATGAATGGCCTTACTTCTCCATCCCGCCATCTCGCCTTAAGAGATGGATTTCTCCGCAAGCAGAAGAGCGGTCAGATTGTCCCCCTGAACCTGACAAATCGGGTTTCCAGGGCAGTGTCGTGGAAAAAGAAAATTGACACACCCCCACACTGCTCCAGAGCAACCTATGCCGAGGCAACTGTTCGCAAAGGTAGTAGAAAATCAACAAAGCGCTTAAAAAGAAGTTACTGATGTTTCGACTTGCTTATTCGTTGACCTGTTAAGTAATGTATATTCTGAAGTCGGCAGATATAAAATGGCTGGTCCATTGATATCATTTTGCTGAGGTTTAAGGAGGCAAGAGTAGAGTGTGACAATTATTTTTATCCACCACCGGCCAGGAACAAGTGGACGGTGAAAGATTGAAAACTCCATATTTTCATTCAAGGTATTTCGTTTAGTAGTTGTATCGGTCCGGACTTGGCTCGGCTGGCCTGACACAGACTCAGCTCAGATTAAACTTTTGCATGCGTGTGACAAACCCCCTTCCCCTTCCCGGCCGCCTCCCTGTGGGACCCTGAGATGGATCAATGGCGCTAGAAAGTTTAGAAGAAAGGAAAAGCTCCATGCAGAGCCAAGAGCCCCTTCGGTACCTTCAGGGACCAACCTAAACCAGAAAATGTAACCAGTTCCCGCCAGCTTAAAATTTTAGCAGGGCGCGCTACACACTTTACGTTAGGTCCCCTGGATCTACGAAACATCCACCGGCATTTGTAGCCTCAAGCAAGCAACGTAGAGATGGCCCGCCGCCGCGGCGCGGTGTTGTGTGGAGTGTCTCAGCCTCAGCCTTTATGACCTTTTTCAACTCTATCGGTGGCCACAAGATAAGAACACCAAGATGACAAACTCTGCTCCGCCTTATCGCGCGCAACCGCTTTATTCCCTATCTTAACGTAATGCGAGAGGCGGGATCTGCTCATGAGTCAACATGCAGTCCATCCTCTCAACTCCGTCCATTGCTCGGAAAGTGCATATAGGTACTCGCACTAGCTCTCGGCGGAGGCGAATCAGCTATGGAGCAACCTACTAGAGGATTTTTCCATACGAAGTAGGGGTGCCTGACTTGAGACGTCTATCTGTATCAAGCGAGAGCGGGCGAAGACAATCCCGCCTCCGAATCCGCTCTGTTCTAGAGAAATTCGAGGCCAGTTCGGATTCCCGGAGTCGAGACCGCCCCCGCCGGCTGCAGTACATACTAGCTCAAATTGCGAATTTAAGCATAGGCGTCTCGTGATCGTCGTGCCCTTCCCCTTTCCCCCTCTTTGTCTGGGCGTGGGCGGCGCGCTTATTTTATGTTACGGGATCTTTTTATTACCAACTTCTGGGTCCATAGGGAATCTTACTGCAGATAATCCCCCACTTCCACTGCCCTTCAGGGTCCCCGGCGACCGGATTCACGAAGCCGCCGCGGGACCTTTCCCAGCTTGGGAGGCCCTGAGAGCCACCGGGACGGCTTAAATTTTCAACTGAGACGTGAGCCGTAGCTACGGCTGGCACTAAGAGCTTTATCTGGGTCTTAATCAAATAAGTAATACCCTGTCGATGGTCCGGTGACTTTGGTCCGCGTCATCGTCCTCCAGGTATCCCGGCCTTCGGGCTACCTGTCAGTGCCCGCAGGTTAAGCACATGCTATACTAAGTGCTATAATGACATGTATACTGTGGATATATTTGTAATTCCACAAAAATGTCGCTCTCGGACCCTTAGGCCTGGACTAATATTTCTACGCGAGCACATACTTATATCTCTTTAAAAGCCGTCTTGACGAATTCTATCCCTCCGAGGGTCGAATCTCTCCATACCGTCGTTATTTCAGTCGTGCGCGTCTCGTATACGAAGAGCCTGTACTCTCCATCCCTCATTCCAGGAGCACATCAATGAGATTATAGTCACTCGTTATTGACGCTTACCACTGTCTTGTTGTGTGCTTTGGACCGTCGAGGTTGTCAGGGACAAGAAAAGAAATTCACGTATCGAAGATGTCTGGACGATCAACAATGCGCCTTACTAGGGCCGCCGCGCCCCTCTTCTCTACTGCCGCTCGCCCTGCGGCGTCCGGTTTCAGAGCCATCCCTTCCATTCGGTTAAAGAGCGACTCGTCTCGCGACGGCGAAGTCCCGGTTTCGGTATACACTGATTCCAAGGGCGCCGGCGCCAGCAACTTCAGTATCCCCGTGAACCGCAACGCCGCGAAGCCCGCCCCGGTGACCTCGGCAGAGGAGAATGGCGACATCATTCCCCTGAGCGAGCAGGTCTACAGGACCATGCCGCCGACGATGCAGAAGATGTCAATCAAGGGCAAGGTAGTCATCGTCACGGGGTGAGTAGCTATGTCCAACACGTACATATATTGTCTAGTAGTTCGGCCGCTAACGGACAAACAGAGGCGCTCGAGGACTCGGTAACCACATGGCGCGAGCGTGCGCTGAGGCGGGCGCCAAGGCCATCGTCCTCTTCGACGCGAACCAGGAGCTGGGCGACGAGTCGGCGGCCGAGCTTCACCAGAAGTCGGGTCTGCCCGTGACCTTCTTCAAGGTGGACGTGCGGGACGGAGCGGCTATCGACGCGGCCATCGAGTCGGTGGAGCAGCAGTTCGGCGCGCCCGACGTGCTGGTCAACAGCGCGGGCATTGCCGACTCCAACATCAAGGCGGAGACGTACGACTCGGCCATGTTCCGGCGGCTCATCGACATCAACTTGACGGGCTCGTTCCTGATGGCGCAGGCGGTCGGGCGCTCGCTCATGAGGGCCGGCAAGCCGGGCTCCATCGTGCTCGTGGCCAGCATGAGCGGCAGCATCGTCAACTACCCGCAGGAGCAGAGCTGCTACAACGCGTCCAAGGCGGGCGTCGTGCAGCTCGGCAAGTCGCTGGCCGCCGAGTGGGCCAAGCACGGCATCCGAGTCAACTGCATCTCGCCCGGCTACATGGACACGGCGCTCAACCGCGTCCCTGCCCTCGAGGCCCAGAAGAAGATCTGGCGCTCCCTGACCCCGCAGAACCGCCTCGGCGCCGTCGACGACCTCAACGGCCTCTGCGTCTTCCTCGCCAGCGACGCCAGCGGTTTCATGACCGGCTCCAACGTCATCATCGACGGCGGCTACACCCTCTACTAAAGAGGGCCGAGCCGTTCTCGTCGACTCGACAGGAAAACGACTTTTCCCCACCAACTTGGCTCCAGTACAAGCTCGACGTGCTCCATCAGTCGCCCTCGAGTTGGTCATCCGACCCCATGCGGCTCTAGCAATTTCGCCGAAGCCCCCTAGCGTGCATCGAGGCGTTATTAGACTGTCATTATGGTGCGGGGATGACCCGGTAGTAACCCTACCGCGGCTGCAGGAAGGGTGACTAAGCTCCACCTGGGGCCGCGGAATGCTACACATGTGGCAGTTTCTGGCGCGTCTCCGTCGCCAGCATTGACGTGTCGTTGATTGAGCCCTTTTCCTACTTATCACCGCGCTAATCTACGACCTAATTGGCTCCCAAAGCTTGTGGCTTACGTATGCGCACAGAGTTCGGTCAATCGGACCCTGTGCCCAGTCCACGGCCCTGCATATATCCGTTGTTGTCATTTCAGGAAATGTTTCTGCTACACCTTATCACGACGGCGCTTGGAGCTTCTTCTGGTTTGACTATCCGAGTCTGCGCATCACACGATCATCATTGTCGTCATCGAATTATGTGTGATTTAAGTTAGCGGGTTGCGCGCATCATAGAAAAAGGGGAACGCGAATGATACCCCCCCCATGAAGACAGCTGGTCATCTATGGGAGACGCGGGATAGACATAGAGAGTTGATTTTAGCGGATATAGACGTAGACAACACCTGACTAGATCTCGCCCAAATCGGGAGGATAATGGGTTATATATCAGCGGGCTGACCGTGGAATAGACTAAACTGCAACTGACATTTCTGTACGCAAGCGACTTCATGACTTGTATAACTAGCTATATGGCGAGCCATTGCGACGAATTGATTGCCCAGCGCCGGCAGGCGAAAAGCAGGGCTCGCTGGCGGATGTCTGAAGCACATGTCTAACATCACCAGAACCAAAAGGATTAGAGGATAGTTGGCGGAAATACGCCCGTCTACCAAAATAATCGCACAGTGGAAGACGACACCACTCCACAAACGATTCTTCTCGACAGTAGAGTCTTCGACCTTATTTTTGTTTTCCAAAACAAAAGGAATACTATTTGTTCCCTTTCGACCTTTTTCTTTTCTCTATTGAAAGGTCGATGTGATCGCCCAGCATTCCAAAAATGGGACATCCATGCGCCCCAATCGTTCTCTCTAGATTTCCAACGCGTAGATCATCGTCCTTATCTGGTATCATCATTATGTACAATGCCTTATGAGTTCTTTTTTGGTCCCAATGAAAAATGATGTCTTCAAGCTTGGCTCGACCTCCTCTCAGGTAGGAGATCAAGCGGTGGCACTTGATATGAATCGCGTCACCTCTTTGGAGAGAGCTGGATGCTTTATAAATGCATAAATGCGGTTAATGGAGCTTCTGAGTCCGAAGAAATCGGGTATCGCTGCTATGCTTGTCGTGTCAATATGAGCGGGCGTTACGTCGTGTATTTTATTGGCCCTTTCGTGACTTCTCTTGCTGTCGGGCTTCTCTCGCAGCTCGGACGAGCGGCGACAACGACTGCAAGTCCACGCAGAGCTTCATAAAATCGTGCTGATACAGGTTAGTCCCGCACTTCAGACATTCTCTTCATATATGGAGGCGTGTTGCATGGAGGGGTGTCGGGAGTTGAAAACATACCCGAAGCAGGTCATGTGCACTTGCTCTCTTTTCAGGATCCACCTTGAGTGCAAAGTAGAGGAAGTCTCGGAAGACTGCGGAGAGATTTTGCTCTTGCTTGATTTCCGGCGTACCGTTGGTGGCGATGAGCCAGAGCGCGCGCAAGGGTGACTCTGTGAGGTACGGCGGCTCTCCTTCGATCATCTCGATCGCCATAATCCCAAGCGACCATATGTCTACTTTTCGTCCATACTCCTTCCTCGTCACAACCTCAGGGGCCATCCAATAGGGTGTGCCGACCATGGTTGTCCGCTTGTTCTGCGCTTCGTTGATTTGGGCGCAGAAGCCAAAATCAGCTTGAACCAGCGTGTTAGCCTCATGTGTATAGCAGGTCAGATAGCTGGGAATCCTTACTAAGCTTAATGTTTCCGTCTAACGACAACAGAATGTTGTCAGACTTGATGTCTCTGTGAATGACCCCCTTAGAGTGCAGATGTTGTAATCCCTTGAGGGTCTCCCGACAAACAGACGCTATTTGTCCCTCGGTCATGATGTTGAAAGTGACAACATCCGTAAGACTGCCTCCTTCCATGTATTCCATGATTACCCATAGCTCACCACCGCATAAGTAGCTGTCTATGAAGTTGACAATGTTAGGATGTACGCTCTCCTTCATGACTAAGATCTCGTTGATGATAAGGTCCTTCTTCGGTTGCTGCTCCAGGTTCATCTGCTTGATAGCCACTAGCCGATTCGAGCCTCTTTCATGACCTGTGAAGACACCTCCCGAGGCACCCTGTCCGATCTTAGTAAATCCACGGTAGATCTCCCGAGGATCCCCTTCTGAGCAAATGCGTTTCAATGCCGCTGCAACGTCTATGCTAGTGCTCTGTCGGGTCTGTCGACGGGGTCGTGGCTGGGCTGCCGGGGGTCCACGTGCTTGTTGACCGGGCCCACCAGCGCCATTGACATCAGGAGGTCGACCGGCCTGCAGTTGATGCATGCCCGGCGACGGCTGCGTCGGGGCTTGCCTGGTGCTGGCGGATCTACCCAACTGACCCTTCATCGCCGCCTGGGCCTGGGCTATGGCCTGCTCCTGCTGTTGTTGCATTAGCTGTTGTTGGTAGGCGTTCTGAACAGCGGGAGGTGGTTGGCCGGCGGCCGGTGAATAGGGGGAGTGTCCATTCGCGCGCGAATTGGACCTCGATCTCGACCTCAGCTCCTCGGGAAGCATTGGCGCACCATCCTTGGGCGGAGCGTAGGCGGCGGACGGGAGATCTTCGTTCTGCTGATTGATGCCAATGGCGGAGTCCTTTGCCGGATAGGGTGACTGTTGCGGCGCGGCCCGTGTCGATAGAGAGACGGGAGGCTTCGGGGCCGGTCGGCTTGGCATTAGGTTAGGGTGATCCTTTGCAGAATGCATCGCGGCTCCCTTTCCAGGTAGCGGCACCGGCGGGGGAGCGCGAGGGTTCTCGAAAGTGCCTTCATCATTCACGGTTGGAAATCTCGGACTTGCTGGTGGGCTTCTTATAGGTGACATACCAGCAAAGTTGTTAGGCGTATACAGGCCAGGGGACGGCACCGCTCCTCCACCCGAGGGAGTGCGCAGCTCCGGAGCTCTCACATCATGGAACTTTTCAAGTACCTGATCCTCGTGTGGTCTCTCAGTGGTTTCCTTGTAGAATGTCACGATATCTGCAATCATCTGAGGGTTTTCTCGGCGAGCATTTTCTGGAATGCCACTTTCATTGATAAGACGTTGCCATTCTTTCGGCAGACCCTAAAGGTTCCCAATACCGTCAGTATCTAGGCCATCCAGACGTACGTGACTCAATCTGATCTCTTAGTGGGGATCGTGCTAGGGCAAAACGAACCGTAAATTGACCTGTTGAGCTGTCGTAGCCCACATGGGTTACATGAACCGGGTTTTCAGGTGCCGAAATGACTGGTTTCTTTGGTGATCCGACCAATGTGCTCATAAGCCCCGAGAAACCCGATTTCTTTCTCAGGACGCCGGGTTTAAGTTCTTTGCCCTCATCAGAATAGCGCGTAGGAACGCTCGTCTGGGCCTCTGTAACCCGCGTGCCCTGCGACTTCTCTGACAATGGCATGGCTGTAGGAGAAAAGCTTGCCGAGTGACGAAGAGCCGGGGACATGTGGCGTCCGTCAGGACTCGAGTGGGACAGAGGCAGGGGGGGAGGTCGGCGGGTCGACGAGGGAGACTGCGACGACGACGTCGAGAATGTTTGTTGCTGATAGGTGGGAGATCGTGTAGCCTCGAAATGATTGAGTATGGAGGTGCCGTCGAAAGGCGCACCGACGAATTCTTCAGACGTCCTGAAACCGAGAGGCTGGAGACGAGAATCCGATAGACGATTCTGCTTCCCTGGTGCTTGTTGCTGCTGCTGCCACTGAGGGTGCTGATAGTTGACGGCTCCCCTGTAAGTTTCAACGGTCGAGTACCCGACTGCGAGACCGATTTCCCCGTTGTGCCCGTTGCCGCCGCTAGTGGTGGTGGCCAGGTTGGTGGGGTATGTCTTGGATGATAGCGGCGGCGGCTGGTGAGACGACGGGGAAAATGCCGAGGGAATGAACTCCCCGTCGTATAGGGCAGGCGACGTAGAGTCGGATTGCTGGTGGGAGTGGAGGTGAGGCTGAGGCTGAGTGTGGGTATAAGGATGGGTATGGGCGGAAGGAGGAGTATAGTATGGGTGAGAATGAAGTTGAGTAGGGAAGTTGTTGTAAGTATGGATGTTGCTCGACGCGTTAGTGGTGCTGGTGCTGGTGCTGGTGCTAGTAGTGGGAGGAGTCGATCTCTGGTGTGGAGCACTGGGGGCACGCTTTAGACTCGTGGAGCTCCGTTTGCTTTGGAGGGACTGGGAGTCCAATCGACCATCTGCGGTGAACGATGATGAGTGAATGTGGTGATGATGGGTGTTGTTAGGGTAGTTATGATCGTTACCGTGATTGTTATTGTCGGTGTTGTTGCTGCCGCCGTTATTAAGGTTTGCCGGCGGCTTTTTGGTCAGTTTGCGACGTTGCGACTGTTGACGAGGTGGATTGGCAATAGTGGCGGTAGGATCGTTATGGCTGCCCATCGTCTGCTCACGACCTTTCGGAAGTCAGGAAAGTCTACACCTACCCTAAAAGGTGGCTAGGTAGGCCTAGGGTGCATGATAATGTGTGATAGATAAAGTCCAGAAACCCAAGACTGATACCGAGACACCAAACCAAGGTATTTCCGCCGTCTGTCTGGGTAAAGCAAGTTGTTAGATTTGAAGTTAGGTATGTAGAGTAGTATTATGCTAGGTGGAGGGAGAATCGGGGATGATCAATGCTAATCAGTACCTAGGTAATTAATTGGTTTGGTATTTTTCGTGTTAGGAAAGGAGACGGACTTGCACAGTTTGGTGGCGCTGGATAGGCCACGATGAAACTCCCGAACCGGGACTTGCTGCGTATATGGAACAGCTCTTCGTTGCTGGACTCTTATTAAACTGGGCAGATAAACACCTAGTGTTCTTTTAGTACGAGTAGGGCTTGGACTTGGGCTTGGTTTTGGGCTTCGGTAGTGCGTACATCGGTGGAGCGACCAATAGTCTTGGGAGTCTTCGGATGTAGCGGTGGAATGAAGGTGTAGATGTAAAAGTTATATTCTAAGCCATATTGTGAATGCGAGGTAGGTTGCCTATGTAGGTAGGTAACCGGTATGATCCATTCACTTAAACGTGCGTAGATAATACGAAGCAGTAAAACTCTCTATACGAGTGAGTGTCTGTCGACATTACTAATTAGAGTATCGCCTCCCAAGGTAAGGAAGACCAGTAAGGGCTACATGGAGGTATGCAGGTAGACAAGCTCGATTAAGTACCTGTCGTACCCGATGACTCGTTGGACTGCATAGGTGTTGAAAACACATCGGCTAGGCAGTTCGTTAGCTTTTACTAACTTGGACGCCAGATGGCCAAAGGAAGCAAGACCAGAGCAGTTGGGCACGGGTAAAGAATAACTACGCTATATCCAACATCACGCAAAAGATGGGATCGATATCGGGTCAAAACCGGGGGATGCTTGGGGTGCGAGAAACCCAGAAAAGAAAGCAACGATTGGATACCCCGTCCTTCGCAATTCCACTTACATATATAAATCGACTAACACTTTGCTTCTGTACCTGAACAAGGAAGAGCTTTATTCTATTAAGTGAGACTCTCTTGTTTGATTCACGGCTGTTTGTTTTAGATCTTACCTTTCTTATATGTCATATTCTTTCTACCTACGGGTAATTACCTAGAGGTAGTCGCCTCCTATTGCCCACTGAATATAACGAGGGGCCATCCGAATATTCACCACGTAGCTGGTAGCATGCATACAAGTATACACAACAAATAAGTACGGACACACTTCGATGTCGTATCCTGCTCTTGTTGAGCCGCAGAGTGTGGACATTAGTAAACTTGACGTCGGTTTATTAGTAACTATGCATGCGTCCGTTCGAACGGGCTGCCTGCGACTGCTGAACCTACCTATGTAGATCTCTAGAGGCTTGGAGCTACGTAGAGTTATTAGATAACAGGAACGGTGAATTCGGGAGCTTACAGGACGTTGGTCGGGGAGAGGTCCTTGATTACCTTCCTGTGAGGTATGTTTGTACCACAATTGTCAGAGCCAGCGAGAGCGACGTTAATTCCCCTCCTATGCATCTGGCTTATCCGCGCTCGCAACGCTGCTCCACGTTCCGTGGAGGGGCAACATTCACATGTTCTTCGCCACCGCCGAAATTTAGATATCTCACGCGACCCGAATTATCTAATAAGATAGAATATCAGCCGCTTGCTTGTTGGTCTGATCGCTCGAAGCTCCAAACTGCTTTGTTTGCGTTACGGCACGAGCTATCTTTCTTAGCAATGACGTTGTAGCCACAGTGCTCGTGCCCTAATAGAAACCGGTCCCAAGTCGCATACTCACATCCAGCAGTTGCTCTTGGCTGTGGAGAGTCTGGTAAATACTATCTTCGCTCTGCATGATGGGAATTGTTTCAAGCAGACACCTCGATGCGCCCATGTAATAGTCGTTGCTGATCCCTTGCAACCTGAATTTCCTACGAAGACAACGCAGATTCCAGAGCCCCGCCAGCCCCCGCCTATTGTGTTATGTGTATGTATGCAAGGGGTCACTATTCGTGGACATTTCGCTAAGATCGATAGGCGTGTTCTTGGCTGTGGCTTGCGCCTTGTCAAGGGGACGGGGACTTTTGCGCTTAATCTGCTGAGTCAAACTGCGGCGTCGAATGCTTGAATCCGGCTTGACACTAGCTCGCATGTAAGGGAGTACGGGTTTTCATGATAGAAGCATCAAGGGACTACCATGAATGAAACACCAAAACGAATGAAGACAAGTCTATGTCTGGTGCGAGCTAATCATATACGTATAATAGGGTTTTGGGCAGGTCAGCGGCTACGGGCGTATACTGATGAGTACTAGGTCGTTTCATTGCCGCCCGAGATGAATGATTCTTGTGGTGTCTAAGAGGCTTTGGCCACACGTTAAGGGAAGCTGTTCCACCTTCTTCATCACCCCATCGGGAATTGCATATCAGATATCAGGGGACCTGCATAAAGCCACAGCCGGGTTCTCGTTGAATTTGATTTTCTTGCTAGACCGTTAGTCTCAGACATTCGAAGTCACAAAATCTTTTCCGCGGGTAGCAAGCGCGCTACTTGGTCGTGGCATGATGACTTCGACAACAGACTGAAACGGGAGGAGATATGCAAATACTCATTGGTGGACATCTATCTCACGACAACCGACGGGTTTGGAAATTTCTTTGTGCTGCCTTTTCACTTGATGCGTAGCCAAGGAATGCGCCAGCTGATTCTGATATGGACTGCCTAACCGCCATGGCCCATTAAACAAGTACCAGCCTGTTCCTTCGATCATCGAACGTGTCCGTCATGTTTCGAGAAGCGTGGTTATAAGAAACCTAGCTAATTGACGCATAGTTGACACAAAGCAGACACAAGAGACCTCCGGAGCAGCGCTTGCCGCCGCGAACCTGAGTGTTCATTTCAGATCCGTAGCCAATGCGCACACAGATCAGTCAATTCAACGGTACGATTCCTGACTCTAGTAGAGAAAACGATGGCTTCGCTAGAATCTATGATCGAGTTCAATGTTGACTGTCCATCATTGGGGGACAAGAAAAAAGGGCAGAGGCGTGGCCGCCGAGAGTCAGCTAATACTCCTGAGGTAGGTATCTCTATGTTGGCATTCGGAGGACCCCTACGCAGTCGTGACACGGGAATGATTGGAGTCGAATGGTCAACGAACGTCGCGCATCCGCCCGGAAAGTATGTACACATCACTCGCACCGGGACTAGCCCCAAGGATACCTACATTGGGGCGTAAATTAGTGCCTGCGCGACAGCTCAACCGGGGGATTTCCAATCAACTGCTCGCCAGAAGCCGGGGAGGCAACCAATGACCTCCCCATCGCAGCGAGAGCTCGTTCTGCTGCATTCCCTACGTTGGATGAGTCTTCGTCCGGAGTCCTGGTGCTGGGCAGCAAGCAGCGTGGGGTCCTCCATGAGTGAGACCTGCCGAGGTCCTCAACCTCGCCTGACATTCTTCCCTATTTCGCGTGCGAGCAGTTTATATGCCAAGCTCTCCTCCGTGTGAAGCCCCCGTTACGGAAAATTGGCTAGACACTCGGATTTGAGCGCAAGTAGGGGAAAATACTAGTTGGGAATGACTGATTTTCCCTTCGACCTGAGTATAGTCTCGACTTTACTTACCATCGGATTGTATTGTTATATGTAGTACTGTCAAAGTAGATATCTCGTGAAGCTCTCTGTTGAGAAATCTGTTTCTTAAACATGGTAGATCCGGGGCGCAAGAGTAAACCTCGGAAGGGAGGAAGAAGGTGTAAAGTAGGTAACCCTACCAATTCAGTGGCCAACTACCTAGTAGACTTGAGTAGGAATTTCAAGGCCCCTCCCAAGTTCGCACCGGGGAAAGCATAGACACAATAACATCAACGGCACCACTACGATATTAATAATCTAACGCCGACTCTGATTACGTACTCCCCTTTTATGTAATCTAGAATTTGAGGCTCAGCAGTGCGGGGGCTAGGCCGTGGCGTAGAACCGATCCAAAGGGTCTCTTCATCCTCCACCAACAAACCTTATAGTCCGATCTTCAACGTATTAGATACCCCCACCTACCTTTCGCACCTGCAGTCAGCGGGCGACTCAAGTAATTGTTTTGTTATGCATTTGAGGTTTAGAAGGCGACTACGTAGTATCGCGTTCCAATCTTATGTAGATTACTTAGCAAACTAACATGGGTTCATTGGCCAATGTTTAATGCCAGCACTGTCATCAAAGGTATGCTAACGTGGCGTATGTTAGTTGCCAGTTAGACTAGAAGCAAAGAACTAAACCGTAAAGTGGTAGCTACCCCGGCTTGGTAAGAATTGAAACTCTTGCAATTGGAGGTGTCCTTTAAGTTTTTTGTGGAGTTACATACGATCGCATGAGAAACTTCCACCTCACCCATATTGAACTACGCCTTTAAACTCTCCCTCACCTCTAATCCCTATTATTCCTTGCCTCCGTCTATTCAGCTATCTTCTGCCATAGCATCTGACGGTAGCCCATCTTTATATAGGTATCTTCAAGAGAGAAGCACATAGTCGACATCATGTTCTAGCTTCTCTTAGGTAATTCCACCTCGATCTAATCCACTATTTGTCGCTGCCGTACCTCCCCAGTCCCCCGTCCACCATTGATATATATCCTCCGAAATGGCTGCCAACCCCGGTTCCGAGGGCTCTCTTGCCCAGAAGCTTATGGAGCAGCATGCCCAAAACCCGCTCCAGGCCACCGTCGAAGAGGTTCCTGACGTTGAGGGTAACCCTCTTCCCTCTGCCGATGATCCTGCATCTTCCTCCTGGGGTCCTACTGTGTCAGCCGGGAAGCAGAAGGCTCAGGAGCAGGCCCCCATCGACACTGAGTCCGAAGAGGCGTTCCCGGCTCTAGGTAGTGGTCCGAAGCCAACCACTAGTGCTAAGAACGTCACTCCCATCTGGGGAGGCGCCAATGGCAAGTCCAATGGGGCCTCCTGGTCGGCCAACGGAACTCCGCAAACTTCAGCACCACCCTCTGGTGTCTCTACTCCCACAGGAGCTGCTCCGTCCATGAGCTTGCCCGGCCGCAACGTCGAATCCTACATCTTGGAGTCGTCCCATATCATGCCCCGTAGCCAGCTCAAGCGACCTATCCCTGACATTGTTAAGGATATCAACCGCAAGTCTCGTGCTATCATTAACATGGTTCCTGGTCCCAACGGCAGCCTGAAATTCAACGCAATGGGTCCTCAGGACAAGGCACAACAGGCTCTCCGTGACCTCATCCAGCAAATCGGTGCTAAGGTAAGCATACCCCGCAGGCCCACCACAAATGAAAGCGCCAGACGTGATGACTGACGCTCTTTTGAAAAGACTAGCATCACGGTGACAGTTCCTCGGTCAGCGGCAGCGTACATCATCGGAAAGCGGGGCGCCACCATCAATGCGATTCGGGAGAAGTCGGGCGCCAGAATTCAGCTGCCGAAGGTTGACGATACCGAAGATGACGAAGATGGCGTGATTGATGTCCTTGTCGAGGGTAATGCCCTTTCGGCAGCCACGGCGCGAGAGGCTATCAACAAGATCGTCGGTGAACATTCGGCCAATGTTACTACCAAGCTCAGGTCTGTCCCCGCCGAGTTCTACCCATTCATCGCTGGTCCGAACAACAGCCTAGCCAGCGCCCTCGAGGCTGAGCATGGCGTTCAGATCCATATTCCACCTCACCAGCCATGGTCCCATCCCATTCCCAAGGCACCCACCGGTGGGCAACGGCCCACCTTCGCTCCCCCTGCCGATGACAACCACATCCAGTTGGCTGGAGACCGGTTGGCTACTCAAGCTGCCAAGGCCGCCATTGAGCGTCGTGTACAGGAACTGCAGAACCAGCTGCAGATTGACCAGGCTGATATCAACAAGGGACGGCACCAGTTCATCATCGGGGATCGGGGCATTCCTATGGAAGAATTCTTCGCCGAAACGAACTGTGTGATCGTCTTGCCTACCGAGGAGGGCGTTGACACCGTGACGGTCATCGGTCAGCCAGACGATGTGGCCCGTGGCTTAGACAGAGCCATCGACTTAGCCATGGCACCCCAGGTAGCATCCTTTAACGCTTCGCGGTTCCACCGACACGCTGCTGCAGGCGCCCCTGCGTATTCCCGAGACATGTCACGCTACCTACGCCACCGCAGAGAAATTGAGCGGCTAGAGCAGCTTTATAACGTCCATATCAACACACCTTTCACTGAGGGCATCGACTCACCTTGGGAACTGTACGCGAGGGATGGCAAGAACAGCGTAAAGGCACAGAAAGAGATGACCTCAATTATCAGCAGCCACCCGCCCTCACGCTTCGCGTCGATTCCTGTTGATCCGTTCTTCCATGCTTACCTTAGGAGTGATATTACACCTAAGGTCAGACAGGACTTTGGGGTGTATACGGTCGTGCCGGATGCGCACGAGGGGGATCTCCCGGTGCTTCTGGTTTACGAAGGCCCTTCCGATCCCGATGCGTACCAAGTTCCGCAAACTGCCCCTGCGCCCCAGGATCTTCAGGCGTTCCAGAAAGGACTGGCCGACGCTCGTAACTACATCCTGGACTTATTGAACCGTCAAGAACAGCTCACTTCCGCCACTCTCGAGGTGCCGCTCAAGTAAGTGCCTTGGATGGGACTAATCATGGTCACTACTCGCTAACCAAATCTAGATTTCACGATAAGCTTCGTCGGTACATCAAGAAGGAGCAAGACGCGACAACGCGTGCTGTTGGTGACATCCCCGTTAGAGTGAGCGTCCGAGGCACTACTGTCACTTTCCGTGGCCCAACGTCGAACGTGGAATCTCTTTACCAGAAGGCCAAGGCATTCGTAGCTCAAGAACAAGAAGACGAAAAGGAGCGGGGCTTCACTCTCAAGTTTGAATTCGACCCCAAGTTTGCCAATCATCTCGTCGGAAAAGGTGGCAGCCACATCAACGAGCTCAGAGAGAAGTTTGACGTGGATATTCAGGTTCAGAATGGAGAAGTCGAACTGAAGGGCCCGAAAGCAAAGGCCGAACGAGCTAAGGCTCACATCACCTCACTCGGCAGGCAGTGGGCAGACGAGACTACTCACACGCTTAAGATTGATCCAAAGTATCACCGAGAACTCATTGGCGCTCAGGGCAGCCAGATCCTCCGCCTCCAGAACCGGTACAATGTCCATATTAACTTCCCGAAATCCGTCAAGGGCAGCAAGGATGACGAGTCAGTCGCCGATGTTGCCAGCGACGCCGGTAAAGGACGACGGCAACAAGCTCCTGACGAGGTCACCATCCGCGGCCCTAAGAAGGGAGCTGACGAAGCCCGAGATGAGATCTTGTCGCTCTTCCAGTACCTCAAGGACAACTCCTACACTGCCACTGTGACCGTCCAGCAAAAGGTGCTCCCGCCCCTGATTGGTACTGGTGGCGCTGGCATGGACGAGCTCCGTGCAACTACTGGTGCTAGAATCGACATCCCTAGCGAGCGGAGCGAGTCTCAGGATGCTAAGGTGGACATCCTCATCAAGGGCACGAAGACGCAAGTTGCCGAAGCCAAGAAGCTGATCGAGGAGAAGAAGGCCGTATTTGAGGATACGGTTATAGAAACAATAGAGATTGACAGGAAGTGGCATAAGACGCTGATTGGGCCAGGAGGTGGGCCCCTAATATCATTCGTACTTATCATAGACGATATACTAACACGTAGACAGGTTCCACTCTGCGTGATCTGGTAATCAAGGCCGGCGGTCCGGAAGATAGAAGACAGCAGGCTCGCACCGTCCAATTCCCTAAGCAAGATACCGACGACAACACAATCAAGGTTGAAGGACGGCGAGATATCGTTGACAAGATCATCCACAGTATCCAGTCAATCGTCTCGGAACGCGAGAACCAAGTGACTGAGACTGTTGAAGTCCCTATTGAGAAACATAGGACATTGATTGGGCGGGGCGGCGACGTCAAGCGCCATCTCGAGTCCCAGTTCAAGGTTTCTATCGACATTCCCCGCCAGGGAAGCGATCAGACCGGCGTCAAGATAGCTGGCTTGCCCGCCGATGTCGAGAAAGCCAAGGAGCACATTTCTTCGCTGGTCAAGGAAGAACAAGGCGAGACGCTCCAGATTCCGCGGAAGCACCACCACGTCATCGCAGACAATGGCCAGTTCTTCCGCAGACTTCGCATCGACCACAAGGTTACGGTAGATCATCTTGGCCAGCCCCTGCCACAAAAGCCGAAGCCCTCGAGCACCCGGGATAGCAACGCTGCGCTGCCGCTCATCACCGATGATGTTGGTGCAGCCGCCGACGCTCATTCTTGGCAGCTAGTAGACGCTGCGTCGTCCTCTGAGGAGGGCGATATCCCTTGGGTCCTTAAAGGCAGCCCCGAGAACGTCGAGAAGGCCAAGAAGGCTATCAATGCGGCCCTCGAACAGGCCCAGAAGAATAACGCCATCGGCTACCTCATCCTACCGGACCCCTCTACCTACCGACACGTCATTGGCCAAGGCGGGTCCAAGGTCAACTCGATCCGGAAGCAGAGCGGTTGTAAGATCAACGTTCCCCGGAACCAGGCTCAGGATGAGGCGATAGAGATCGTCGGTTCTAAGGAGGGCTGTGAGAAGGCCAAGGACTTGATCTTGGAGGCCGTCCGTGAGGGCCAGGCTGGTAGACGGGATTAGGCGTCCCGAGCGCAAGCTAAGCCTGTCGACGGCGGCGTCGATAATCTGAACCCGTGGGGGTAACTATATAGAGGAGCGTCCCAAAGGGGAAAAATTTAGCATCGCGTGCATTTATACGACGCATTGCCAAAAGGGGTCATGTGTATCTAATTCTTTTAGCTTTCATCCGCGGGTAGGGGGTTGTTCTGCTGTTCGTACGATGATGACGGTGATGATCGGGGAAATGCTCCATACCGGCGGTGGGGAAAAAAGTTGTCTTTCCTACTTACACAAAAAAGAGATGCATTATTATACCACAGAAGTTTGGTGCCGTAGTATCGTGAGCCGGTCTGATATGCAAATGTATTTATTGTCTTATCCGTGGATATAACGTAACTAATCACAATGTTCCTGCGCGTCACAGAGGGTATATATCTATCTATCGTAGCTTTGACGACTTTCGGTAGAAGCAAAGCCTACTTCTACAGTCTCAATCACAGACTTCCCAACACAGCACAGCAAAAAACAAGAGACTGGTCGAAGACTTTCTGCAGGACGACGGACGGGGAAAAAAAAAATACTGATTAGTTCACCGTTCGCTAATCATCTGCGGCGACTGACATTCCCAGCGAAACAAATCTGGCGCGCACTCGCAACCAATCCGCACGATAGATAGATGGATATGGGGCAGCGGTTGAACCCATCTAGATACACGCGCGTGGGGGATGCGATAGCTTCGGAAACATGATGTAGTAGGGGGCTATTTGAACAGATACCGGAGCATCTCTCTCCCCTTCGATTGATTGACTCATTATGAGGGGACTGGCTATACGCGGTCATTTGGGGCTAGCGGTGGCAGTGGCGACGTTTCTCGTTGCCGGTATAGATTAGGTATCGCGGACTGTTTGGATTGAATGGGCGGGTTTACATATATATACAGCGTCAGGTTAAGAGGTCTTTCTTATGTAGGTAATTTGGGGGGGGGGGGTTGCGGCGCGCCCGGGGGGTGCCTCCACGACTCTTACCTATCCGTCCTTGTCATGGTCCCTCTGCGTCCATAGCGGAGATGGACGACCGAACCGTGCTACAAGCGGATAGATGAGCAGGTAGGAACGTCTAGCGCGAATCATATATCGACCGTCACCGTACAATCTCGTCTTGATAGCGCGGGCACAAGGCACAAAAATAAAGAGACGCTTAGAACGAAGCCCGTCTAACCTAACACCCCTGTCCACAACACTGCTACTAATAAGCATCACCCACACGCGCGACGAGTCTCATAGAGGAGGAAGGGACGGGAAAAGGGCGAGATGATATCAATAATCGATATTCGCATTATTCTTCTACTGGCCGAACCGAACTATCCCATTCGGTAGGTCCATGCCTCTTTTGAAACCACGTAGCTCCCCAATAACGTGAGATCCGACATTTTTACGGAAGCTTCCGCGAGAGACCAGTGCCTGTAGTCGTGCCTTTGGCTCCGTCCTAACCGCTGTCCACCAACGCCTGGGTATCCCTCATAAAAGTCATCGACTTTGATTTTTGGTCTTTCTGTCTATCGCCGTCGGGCCAAGCGGCCTATCGTCCGAACGAGTGCAAAACTGGCACTTTTAAGATACACTGTTGATACATGCCTGCAGGATACTACTATTAAACGCAAACGGGAATGCAAAATAGATATAACGTGGGTCGCTACAGCACGGCCCGACACGTTCATGCGCGGTCGTCCTGGACGAGCTGCAGAAGCGACGCAATATAGCCGGCCTACGAGCCTAGTTAGTCTTGAATTGCAGCAGGCCTCGGGGAGGATGCACTTACCATGGCCTTGTTCTCCGTCATGACCTCGAACAAGCGAGCCATGACCGGGCGGAACAATTTCTCGTTCCATCCACCGCCTTCGCCTCCCATCTCGTGCTTCTTCAACAGCTTCTCCTCAGATTCCGTCTTGACCACATTACGCGCGATGTTGCGGAGTACCAACACGGCACTGAGGGGGATGCCAGCCGCCTGTTCGATCTTCGGATTGCGCTCATCCCGTGTGACAAGGGTTTGTTCCCAAGCCAAGGACATCGTCTTCGCCGGAATGACATACGACCTCTTCTGCCGCTTCGCCGCCGGCTCGAGCCCGTCAGCCGGGGGGCGCTTCTGAGATGCCGGGAAGTGTGTCTTGATGTGGCGGGTCAGCTCCGAGAGTTTCATCTTGGCTGGCGTCGGGTACTTGGGGCAACCCGCCCAGTCGCAAGACGTTAAAATCTCTCTGTCCTCGATCTTGCCATTTTCGCCTATGGTGACGCCCAGGTGGGCGGTCAAAACATGATGCCACATCTTCTCACCGCCGAGGAAGAAACCATTGCATGTCTTCGGGAATGGGGCTTTGCTTGTTGTCCATTGGCATCGAGCATACTCCTCCTTGGTCTCATAATCCATAGGAGCCGTGCGGGCACGAATACCTTCTATGATAAATCGTTGCACCTCTCCAGGACCTCTGATAATTTGGGCACGGGCGCTCGAGAAGACGTGGCTGACATTTCTAATGAAATCCGCTGCACTAAGCATACTTCGCCCAGCACCTGTCAAGGCTCCAAAAGAGGATTGGTAGGCTTGCCATATAGCGATCTGCGTGATGTGAGATTCGGCGTCTTCTTCGAAAAGACTCTGAAGCCAGTGGAAGCATCTTTGCGGCTCGTCAGTGTTGACAAGCTTCTCGTGGAGGTCTAGGGGTAGAGCTACGACCTCCTCAGATGCAGGCTGTTTCTTTTCCGGCTCGAGGATCACATCTTCCTTTACGCGCCTGGCCCCATGAGCCAAGAGTCTCACGATATGTGGTACAACGTGCTCCATGTCGACTGCTTTCAGCAGGGACTCAACATTGGCGACTACGGCCGTGTACTGATAGAGAAAGTCCAGACAAGCGTCTACAAGTTCCTCGTCATTAAGCAGAAGCCAGTTCATAATGTTCTTCAAAACCACATGAGGCACATGCTGAAGCATGTTTGTCGCTTCCAAGTTCATCGAAATGCGGCTGATGGCCCTCAAGGATGTCAAAATCGTTCCTCGGTCCGTCGAGTCGAGCTGTTCCAATAATGTTCGATATAATGCATCCTCGTAGTCTAGGACGAGGTAAGGCGTGACCTGCTCGGCGATGTCCAGAGCGAAATGTTTGACCTCAACGAGCATTTCCAGATTCGGTAGGTGCAGAATGATGCACAGAAGGTCCTTCAGGGGGTACACATCGGCCATATAGACGGCATTCTCCTGCAACATGACCATATTACGAATGGTGAGGACGGCCTCGGTGATTCTTGTAAGGCGATCGGCAAACTCAGCGGGCTGCATATAGTCGAGAACCGACTTAGGCTGGAGCGTTCCTATACGCTCAAGAATGTCATCGGTTCCATTAATCCCATCGAGAACTGATACGTCCGATACGTCTTGATCTCCCGAGTAGGAGACCTGCCAGTTAACGTGGTAAAACAGACTTCCGACCTCGAGGGCCTTCTCTATCAGACCTTCAGCCAGGCCAAGAAAAGATTCGAACTTGTATTTGTCGCCTCGTTCATACGATATCTTGACTAGGTGGTTGAGCGCAAAGGCCTGTTCAGAAGGTATACAAGAGCGTAGAGACTGGAGGCAGCGCGTGTAGATGTTGGGGCCGTCGAAGCCAGCTGAGACATATTAGTAACGGGTTAATACAGTACTGCTAAGAGAACTACTTGCCTCCTGGGATAGTAGAGCGAGGAGGGCCTTGGGTCTCAGGAAGACTGACAGCTTGCGTGCGTAGCTGGCGCTGGCGTTTGGCGAATTCGATGGGGTTATTTCCCGGTGTATTAACGGGCCGAAGAGGAACAGTGATGGGCGGACGGGGCTCGAAAGCCTCGGACAGGCGTGATGCTGTTTCCGGATTTGAAGGAGTGAAGGCGCTAGACGCACCCCGTAAAGCGGCTTGTTGGGCCTGAATGAGATGGAGGGGGTTGTTGGGGTTATGATGCGGCGGTACATGTTGTTGGTGTTGTTGATTATGCTGGGTATGAGAGTTGTGCACCGAGTTGGATACCGGGGTGGAATGTTGCGAGGAGGCATGTCTGGACTGGCGGCTAGGTCCAGTTTCGGGCTGGAAAGGGACTCGCTGGGGAGGAGCTTCGCGCAAACGACCGGAAGCTCTGTTGCCAGACACAGGGGTACTGGTCTCGGTCGGACGGTCCTCCTTAGACGGCGTTTCCTCGCCCGGGCGCTTAGAAGCTAATTTGAAGCTCTCGACAGTACGAGTCAACACAGGCCCATGCTTGCTGGCACAGGACTGGGCCTCGAGGATTTCCTTGGGCGGAGGTTCCTTTCCGTACTGGTCTTTAATCCAAAAAGCGGCAAGATATCTGTAGAAGTCCTGCTTGAGCTGGAAGGAGAGCTGGCCCATACCCTTGCTATCATCGAAGTACATTCCTAGCTCGTTAGCCAGGGCTCCCCAAGCCTTCTGTACTTTGCAGAGCTCGTCATAACCGCCCTTTGCGATGACAGCCTTGTACAGCCTCAAAAGGTCGACGTGTACGTGGCCATGCATGGTGGGGAGGCGAGGCTCAGGTTCGAAGGATGTGCCACGCCTCTCGTGGAACTCGGTCAACTTCTTGATGAACTCGTCATATTCCTGGGTTCGCTCAATCTGGTGGATGTAGAGACCCTCCTTCTTTGGGGTACTACCCTTTGGGGGCATGTTGGATATCTCGCGAAAAGAAGCCGGTCGGCAAGGGCAACGTCTACTGAAGCGGTCGAGAATGGGATTATGGGGATGTAAAAAGTACGCTGGGCTTGCTAATTATCTAATGCAAATACCGATATGCTACTGACAAGACCAGGTCGACTCGACTCGAGGGCTTCGGAGATCCGGTATGCGGTACTCGGTGGGTTCGCCGGTCAATTGGGGGATGGCAAGGCAGTCGATCAAGATTAGATAGGATATTAATATCATCGCAGAAAGTGTACCAGGCGCCGCAAGGGAATAAATGTTGATTGCGACAGTGCGACAGGCTAAAACTAGCCGCGACTGAAGGTGAATGTGAAGGTGAATGTTGAATGCGCGGCGTTTTTTGACGATACCCTATAAATGGGCTGAATGGGAATTGATTGGAGCGCGGGCAAGTCGCGCGAAAATGGAAAATGGAATCGTGTTGGTGTTGGGCCTTGCGGCATCCATGTGGTCTGTGCACAGGCATTTGTCAGAAGTGCCTATTCCGTATATGTTCATTTATCTTCATAAACCATATATGAAGGGAGGGAGGAAGGACCTCAACCGGCAGCTTCAAAAACATCCCCAGATATGCGCCTTCCGTACGCAGTCTCAATTTCCATTTCCGATTTCTGGTGGTAAATCTGAAATATTTTACACAATGGTTGGAGGATCCAATTACAACTGTAGCAAAGCTCATTCACAGAGCGGTTGCCTTTCCTTCTCCCCTAAGTGCATTTCCCCCCTGAAGTCTGTATCTGTCTCTGTATATTATCGCTTGTCTCGTTCTCATTCAGACTCTACTCTATATAATAGAATTCATTGCGTTTCCTTCTTAACTAGTTCGAGATGCAGCCTGATAATTCACTATGGCCCCCGCAGCCTCGACCTCTACCACGGACACAGTCTCCATATAACGGAGCCTACATGACAGGCATGGTCGAGATCCGGGATGGCAACTACCCTCATATGATATCACCAATACCTCCTTACCCT
The DNA here is from genome assembly GCA_004155925.1 of Monosporascus sp. MG133. Classification (NCBI taxonomy): domain Eukaryota; kingdom Fungi; phylum Ascomycota; class Sordariomycetes; order Xylariales; genus Monosporascus; species Monosporascus sp. MG133. Next base: position 17,623 of record QJNX01000169.1, on the reverse strand, counting down.
AGACCTAGGATGGCTCCTCGAGCTTCCCCATACTTCCATGCTCGGTCTCCCAGGCCTCAACATGGTTTGCAACTTGGGCGACCGTCTCAGTCTAGTCACACCCTAAACCATCAGCAACGAGTTTCCCGACCATTGGTCAGCAATGCTAGTATCCCGTCAGCTCGTGGGTTCCTCCCTCAGAACATGGCGGCTGCCAGTCATGACACAGCTCGAGCGTCCACCATGCTTAACTCCCAGCAAAGGCCGCTGAGCGCGCAGAAGACAGCTTGGGCACAGACGGAAACTAGCAATCGTCCTCGGACAGTGCCATTGCGGATGCAGACCTCTCGAAGTCTAGGTTTCCCCGCCAATAACCACATCGCTTCCTTTGATGTTGCCTCAGACTGGGCTGAGCCCTATTCAGCGCCTCCTTACCTTGGACCCAGTTTCAACAATGGCAACCGTAGCGCCACTGATTATTCCCAAACGCGAATCTCAGAACAGCTTGACTTGGTTGATCAAATTGTCTCTCCTCGCCCTCGGGTTTTCATCAACCGTAGAGCAGGGGAGCCCAGGAATACTACGTCATCAGAGCAATCAAGGCAGAATCACGGTCAAAGTCAAGATTTACCTGAAGAGACTAAGCTTGGTGATGCCCAAGAAACACGCGCCAACTCTAAAGCTAAGCCTGTTCCATCAAAACAGCCTACGTCGGTTCCCAAACGCCCTGTGGCTCGACGCGGTCCAAGGAAAGGCGTAGCAGCGTCTGTTAATAATGTGCCGGCAAATGTACAGCCCCGGGCCCTAACCAACGCAATAGCTGACACTCAACACGAAAACAAGTTAACGGCAAACCAAAAGCGCAAGGCCACCGAACCTGCAGCATCAGGGTCAGAGTCGAAAAGTCCCATAAAAATCAAGATAATGGGCCAGAACGCGCCTGCCTCTCCCACATGTACTCTGTCCACATCCCCAACCCGGCAGCAAGCTCTACGCACTCGAACTGTAGGTGATAGTAAGCGGCATGCTGGCCCAATACAAAGCAAGCACCTCGCAGGTAGTTCCCGCGAAGTCCTTGGGGAGTTGAGCTCGAACGTTGCCTTCGAAGGATATGGCCAAGGTGCCTCACACGAAAAAAGCAGGGCAGGACAGCACACGGTCGCCCAAGGCTCCTTTAATGAATCTATCCCAGATACCGCCCCGCTGCCTCTTCCAGCTGGCTGTGTATCCTCGTCTCAGACGACAGACAACTCCGATTTCTGTAGGAGCTGCTCAGTTAACGGCGGTAGGACTTCACCGCAGCCACCTACACCTGAACCACTAACACCTTTTCGTCCACCTCACTCCCAAGAACAAGCGATTGAGAACATAATTCATCAAAGCCAGGAAGCAGCCGATAGACTAGAGCGTCAGAAAGGCGAGCATCAAATGGCTCAAGACGGCGTCACTAAGAAACGCGAATGCACCGACGCCGGCACGCAATACGACCATACCGGGGATCCCCTCCATGCACCCCAGGCAGTAACCCAAATCACGATTTCTAAAAACCGACCGCAGTTGACATCTGATGATACCACAATCGGCGAAGTCTGCCAATATGCATGGGGAAAGATGAACCCTAATTCTGAACCACTCACGCGTGTTGACGAGGTGATGAGTGCCGTTAGCGAGGTTGAACAAGTGGCAAAGGCCCGCCTCCAACCCGGAGAGGCTGACGCTATTAGTTGGGCTCATGTGTGGGCAGTGAGCACGTTGGCAGATAGCAGTGGTCTGACATTTGAAGATCTTGAGAAGATATTTGCTTCGAAGAAAAATTCAGACACCGGGGAGTCCATTAATGCAGAAGTCTAGTATCTGCTTCATATGTACCTACATGCTAACTGGGAACGGAATGTATCTCGCTAGCGTGGATGGAAGGCTACCCAGTAGCTATAGATGTGTACATGTGTACGGCGTAGCCGGGGTGTCGAATATTTGCTACAACAGATATAGCTCGGCCAGTTGAGGGCAGGCCACTTAATAGAGTACAGTCAACGCTATAATTTCGAAAAACTTGCCGCTACGTTAGGAATCCCGTGATTACGCAGGCTAGCAGGCCCGACCCCCCGAATAAACTAATCGTAAACGTAATTGACAACGATTCCATCCATACTCGGACGGTTGTCTGTAAATAGTACGTCCTAGGGTCCTAGGCTCGCCGCTAGGTAATAGGGGCTTGAAAGAAGTGTATGGATATGGCTTGGATGTGTATCGACCCCTGACCTCCTTATTTCGAACGCGGAGAAAGGGGGGAAGGTTCGCTTTTATACACTTTTCGGTCTGAAATCTACCTCTTACTGGGGTATTATGTCTCTAGAAAGGCCGTGGAGGCTTTGGCAGGCTCGCGGAGAGGGCCTTCAGAGCTTCTACGACGCAGATACCTCAAGCTGAAGAGACATGCTCGTGAATACTTCGCACTCCTTCTCGTGATACCGCGAAAGTCCATTTCCATGAACCATAAAACATATCTACGATATGCTGAAATACAGGACAATGAGCATGCGTTGAGGTTCGGTCTAGCTGTCTATCTAGTTGGCAGATGGCCTGCTATATATACACAACACTGACAGGGAAATGTCACCTTACTTCTTAAGCAAGACCTTGGACTCACTTTAACACAACACTCTATTCAACCACTACCGCACCTAAGCGCCACCGACAATGTTCGATGCCTCCAGGCCAAGGTATCTATCTATTACCTACCTAACTTAGATACCAAAATAGGAACAAAACAAAACCCAGACAGACTCTAGACACTCCCTGCATTCCGAACCCTCCGTTGCGTGAATCAACGAGCTCAACATAATTAAGAACTCTAAGCTTTTTTATTTCGTCGGAATAACTGACTTCACTCCTTGCCCCGGGCTCCCTTGGGATAGAGCCCACCTGCCCCATCAACTCATCCGTTGGTCCATGCATTAAGCCCTCTTTCTTTTATCAGGCACGGAACGGGGGCTTTCACATGAACTCGTCCTCCGTCTCGTCGCCGTCATCGGGCGCGAGCTCGAGCCGCCCCGCCTCGTCGGCGACCGTCAGCGCCAAGAGGTCGTTGACGAGCTCCTCGCTGCGGCTGCGCTGCTCGCTGAGGCGCTGCTTGAACGCGGCGATGCCGCCGCCGACGGCCTCCACCTCGTCCCCGCCGCTGCTGCCATCGGCGGCTGGCGCGCTCGCGCTGCGCACCTGGACGCGGACCTCGTCGGGGACGGCCTGCGTTTGCGTTTGGGCCGTCGCGACGTGGTGGTGGTGGGAAGAAGAAGTAGTAGAGGGGGAGGAGGCGGAAGCGGAGGCGGAGGCGGAGGCAGAAGAGGAGGCAGCGCCGCCCGGCAGGAGCTGCTGCGCCGGGGGAGGCGGTGCCGGGGGCGGCGGACGCACGACGGCGGCGCCCTGGTTGGCCTGGACGAGGTTCTGCAGGAAGGCGCTGGCGTCGGGCGAGCCGTCCATGAGCCACTTAAGGCAGAGCTGGGTGCGCTCCCGGCAGAAGCGGTTGTTGTCGTCGTAGAGGCAGCAATTGAGCAGCGCGACGATGCCATTGTGCTGCACGATCTGCAGCTGCACCGTCGGGTTCCCCGGCGATGACTGCCCCGGCGGCGGTTGCAGGAGTGCCGCCAGGATCGAGAGCACCTGGCCTTTAATGCCCGACCACGGGAACTCGTGCGGCGGGTCCGACAGGGGCGGTGGGGGCGGAGGCGGCGGCGGCGGGTGGCTCGACGAGGAGGCTTGGGGTGTGGAGGCCGTGGTCGACGGCGTGGCGGGCGGTTCTGGACGCCGGGCGCCCGGGAAGGGCAATTTTTCGACGCCGACGTCGAGACCTTCGAGGACTTTGAGGAGTTCGTAGACAGCCTCCCAGTCGATGAGATGCTGGCGGAGAGGATATATATCGGCAATGGTGTAGAGGAAGTCGAGATACTGCACGAGGCCATCCTTAGCCCGCTCCAGGTCCCAGTTGTCGACGGGGAAGTCCGCAGGGTCTAGTCGGTTCTTGCGCACCTCCCCTTGAATCTGCATCAGGGCGACGCACTCCGGCACGATGCGGCTTCGGAAGACACTATAGAGGAAGTTAAGCATCTTGCTGAGACGGACGTCTTCATGAGATAGTGCCTTCTCCATATCCTCCGCCTTCGCGTCCGGTAAGGGTTGGTAGTTCTTGGATGGATAGAACGCAGTACGAGAGAGATAGGTGATTAGACGGAGTAGAACCGTCTGCGCTGGCGATATTATATCTTTGGGGCTTCGTAGAGCATTCCACGTGTAAGGGATGAGCGAATTCTCGTGAATTGCTTGGATGATTTGGCTGCTGATCTGAAAAATCAGCGACTGTTCGTCTTTCTCCCACACAGCGATGAAGACCAGCATCTCCCTGAGCAAGTTTCGCCCGCACTCTGTGGCAAGGAAGATTCGGCATCGGGTCTGCTGCAAGTTCTCGCCAAACCGGGTAGGTCCAGACCCTGCGGAGTCTAATATGCATGATTTTATGATCATGTGTAACGCCTCGATCTGCTTGGGATCGAGAATATTAGGCACTTCAGTAAGTAGCCCAGTCATTGGACCCTCCCCATAGGAATCATCGTCATCGGCATCTTCCTCATACTCGTCATATTCTGGCGCGTAGCTGGGGGTTGCCTGGTGATGGGCTTGGCCCTGCCATTCGGGGTTACCATCACCAGCTGCATGTTCGACGCTTTCATGGTGGTCTTCCGGCAGGTCGGCAGCTGCATATCGTTGCATGAGGTTCGCCTCGCATTCCTTTATCCGCTCTGGAACATAATCGATTGGGTACATCGTTAGGTTCGAGTTGCTTGGGTTCGGACTCCGTGCGACGTCCCACCACATATCGAGCTCGTGTGACACTCGACCGTAGGCCTTATCTTGCTCGAATTTGTCGGTTTCTTCATCGTTCCATTTTGAGACAACTTTAGCAGCTTCGTCATAGTTCTCGGGCTCGAATGACCACATATTGGACGGCGTATAATTCCAAGCCAAATTTCTGTTCTCTGGCAACCACTTGTTCTTCTGTTGCTCATCTTGGGCATCGAAGTATTCCTTGCAGATAGCCGCGGCGGCTGAACACATTTTGGAATTCCGTTTGAGCCAGTCTGAGATCTCGTTCCGGAGATACATGCATCTCAATGACGGGTGGTCCAGAACCGGCTCGTACCGGTCTTCCGGTCCGGGATTACTATCGACGTCTGGAGACTCGATGAAGACCCGAAACCAGAAGGCCATCTTATTCCTGTCGTTCTTGGCGATCCAGTTATGTGCTTTCTGCAGCGATGTGACCAAGACTTTCTTATCTGTGTCTAGTTAGTTTCATGCAACCCGACAAGGAGAAGAAGATATGACCAACAGAGTTCTGTTATCTCGTTCAATTTGGCCCTGGAAGTTTCATCCTCCGGCATTTCGCCATCGATACCTTTGCTCGTAACATTCACGCAGAGGCAGATGGCCTCATAGACCTCTTGGTCAAAGTTTACCGCGGCCGACAAGTCTTGTGGAACTTCGGGGTCTGTCGTAACAAGGAGGTTTCGGGCAATGTGCATCAACTTATTCAGCATCTGCAGCGCCTCCTTCAAGGCCGCGTAGTTTTTGATGATTAGAGCAGTGACCTCAGGCGTGGTAATGTCGATGAACTTGGTGGGAACCAAGGGTTCAGACCGCACGCCGAGTGACCTCTCGTTCAGATCACAGATAGCAGCACATACTGCACGACGTAGCCATATCCAAACCCGGAGATTTCTTGATAGGACCTCCCTATTGTGGCGAGGTTAGACCCTAACTGCAGCCTCCGTACTGGATAGTGTAGACGCACCTAACGTCCTTGAAAGTATGGGTCTTTTCGAGCGTTTTGGAGACGATGCTCATGACTTTCGCAATGGACTGTGGCCCCATGACGGGCGATTGCATATAATGGCCCTCGAGGCAGATCAAGGCTGCCGAGAAGATGCGCTCCTCGATGGAATCATTTTTCCACACATGGACTGGGTCGATCTCCAGCCCCCCGCTGGAAGCCATTGTAGCCGTACGCCTGGTCCCAGGACGCGGACTCTTGAGGTTTTTCCGATACAACGGGGAAAGGATATTGGTAACTACTCAGGCCCAGCACCATGCCCCACCATCAGCATCAAGAAGTGGTAGCGGGGCGCAGGAAAATATCCCAGTGCTAGATGAGTCCCTTCAAGTGTTTTGCGAGAACTGTGAGAGCGGCCGCTGTTTCCTTGGTAGGTTAATTCAGAGGCGTAAGCAACTTAATTTACAGGCCGCAACTACGTAGTCAAATCACTGTGTGTTTGCTTGAAAATTCTATGTTCCTTGATAGCAAGGTACTGCACAGTAATGACTGGTGGCGGTAGATGGAGCAGCCGGTTTAGCGCATATGTTGCGATAGATTGATACTTATACTGTACAGCAGAGTATTGGATTTATCCAGTTATGCAGATAACGGACCACCAATGGCCCACATTCATAATAGTGAAATACGAGTGGTGTGTGTCACTGTAGGGCCCCTAGTCCATTATTACCTTAACGAGCAATGAGCGACAGAGATAAGTTCAAAACACAAACAGGATGTCCGCATGTAATACAGGCCCATCTACCCGTCTCGGAATCCCGTTCACTTGGAAGCAGTGCCCTTCCTGCACAGCCGACTGTTCTGGCTCGGCAGGTGCCCGTAGAGGAGCTCCGACGTCTCCCAGTTCTCCGACCCCACGGTCTGGTGGGCGTAGAAGAGGTCGTAAGGGTCGAACTTCTTCTTCAGCTCGTACAGCCTCTCGTATTTATCGCCCCAGAATGAGTGCTGGAAGTCAGGCTCGATATAGTCCGACTCCGAAAGGCTGTGGCTCGAAGTCAGCCATCAACTAAACTTCGTACAGCTCGCAAAGCTTGTGTTATAATTCAAAAACCGGGGACCAAGATTACGCTGGGAGCTGGATAGCGGGCTTGTGGAAATTCTTGAAGGGAGCTAATTGGGAGCGGGCTGAGAGTTCACTTACTAAGCACCGGAACCAGGGGAGACATCGCGCCAGCGCTGACCCCAGTCGTCCGTCAAACGGCGGCTCCTCGTCTCGATCTCCTCGGGGCTGGCATCCTGGTCCCAAGAGACCAGGTCGATGCCGTGGAACACGGCCTCGCGCCACGCGGGGTTGACAGCATTGTCGGGGTACCCGGACACGGGGCTCGCGGCGATGTGGAAGCCGATGACGGCGCCGCCCTGGTCGACGACGTAGCGGACGGCCTCGAAGGTATTAGACAACGCGGTATCGTCCTCCCAGCTGGAACGGGGGAAGAGACGGCTGCCGGGGCGGCTCTGGCCGGAGCCCCATCCCTCGAGCGGGAACGACGCGTCCCACGCCTCGTAGAAGCTGTCGTACTCGGCGAAGACGGGCTCGATGGGTATGCTGAGGCGGCCGGCGAGGTCGTCGAGGAGCGGTGCCGCGAGCGCCTCGAGCGCCGACCGGCTCATGTTCGGGGCGAACCACGGCTTCATCGCGAACCTGAAGTTGCCGCCCATCCCGCGGAGGCTGAAGTAGCCGTAGGTGCCCGCATCTGTGTAGTTGATGAAGCCGCCGAAGTACGTCCGGACGCCGCCCCAGAACTGGTCCACGGTGACGTTCTGGCTCGTGGAGAAGCTGAACGTCAACGTAGTTACCGGCATCTTGGGGAATGCTTTGACGACCATTGAGGTCACCACTCCGTATGTGGAGCCGCCTCCGCCGCGCAGCGCCCAGAAGAGGTCGGGGTTCGATGTCTCGCTGGCCGTGACGAAGTGGCCGTCAGCGGTGACGACCTCCATCGAGAGAACCTTGGTAAATGTTAGCTAAAGGGGGGAAGGCTCAGTTCTGGTAAAGGTAGGCTTGCTTGGTCTGCTGCCATGCCGAACAAACTTGACAAGGGGGAATGACCGCCCCCTTGGGTGTAACCACCCGTAATTCCCACTGTCTTCGTAGTGACCATATTAGCAGTCATGCCGAACGGAACTATCCGGTGTTGACGATGACTTACTCTTCCCTCTCCGCCGACAATGGTGACGCCCTCTTTATGGGCAGCCTCATAGGCTTCGTACACCTGGACACCGGCTCCCAATTTGAACGCTGGGCCTCTGTATGGACCCTCCTCGTAATTCTCGTAGAAATTGATATCCTTCATGTTATGTGTCCAGATAGAAACTCCACCTGCTCCGGTCGATTTGGCAGCGAAGTCATGACCCGTGTTTTTGATAACGAGCCGTAGATTGAGATTCCGCGCCAAGTTGATGGCGAGCTGGACCTGAGCAACAGTGGTTGCACGGATCGACAACTTGGGATAGCCTCCTAATGTGCAGGTTGTTTGACCGGGGTTGATGGAAGGGGGCATACAGCTCATCCCTTGGAACAGAACAGCGTTGACAGAAGTTGGATCATCGGTGCTGAAGTGAGCGTTAGTCTCTGCCATTCCATAGGGTCTACCCTATTAGAGGCACCGCGCTTACTGCATGTAGGAGTCATTATGCCAATTTGCGCTGATATGTGCACATTTATCGGCATCTTGGTTTCCAAAATCGCTGAAGCAAGGCGACGCAAAAGGTGTAGTCCGTATCAGGCCACCTCCGAGCAAGAGATTGAAAACTCTGCTGGTGATTGAACCCGGGAAGCCTACGAAGTCGTCGGAGAAAGTCTTACAAGTACTGTTTATGGCCGAGCCCAGTTTGACATCCGCTTTAGCAAAGACATCGGGGAAGGCGAACAGCACGATATTGGTTAACTGTAGGTCCGTGAGGTTCTTGAGAACCGCGTCAGTGAACTGGCGGGTCTCCCCGTCGAACAAAGGGGCGGTTGCGTTTGTGGATGCCGGGTCAACGACCTCGAAAGCCGGGGCGACACTCCGCTCATTGGCAGCTGTTGGGAGAAGACGTCAATTCAGTTCCTTTGAACTATTGAGGTTGCTTTTTAACGATCACAGAGACTAGTGGGTAGACTGACGAATAACTTGACCGTCAACCACGAGTGATTGAGCAACACCGAGCGTCGGGAGAACCAAGAGAAGGCATGCTCTCGGCAACAAGTCGGCCAGCATCATGACCTAGTAGAGAACAGCCCCAGTTTTCCTTCGGAAGGGGGCCCTAGACAGACGTATGATGTGGAATTCACGATCGCGGTCGGCCCTGACGGCTACGGCATCAGGAAACCATATCTACGGCTGAACCCCCCCATATATAAATCCTAGGGGCCTCGCAGGGATTCTCCACACGACAAGGGTCGACTCAGGGTTCATTGCGAGCTGCGGCATTGGCATTATATGAATTAGCCAATTATATAATGCGGGTAGGACCCGTAAGCCCAGACCACGGGATCCTCACTCGATATCATTAGCCGGCAGCAAAATCAACCCTAGAGATGGAGCTGTATGGTAGCACCCGACGCGGCAGTTGAAGGGAGGCCTGGATACGATTTTAACCGTCTGTCCATGCACAAATACAAACATTTGTATTTGAGTAGGTGGGAGATTATCTAGTTAGGAGCGTGCGTCTGCGTACTTAGGACCTGTCTAGGGTTCTGAAACCACTATATCAGAACGATACCAGGATATCACAAATAAACAACCAGTACATGGGGGCAACCAAGGTTATGCTTATAATGAAGTAACTTGAAGGTAGAGTAACAAGGAGATTCTTACGTTAGTAGCAAGTAATGGAGCTTCGGGGTCCAAGGATCCAAAAACGTGGTTACTTACGACTCTGAATAGCCCCCACTATTCTGGTAAGTGGTGGGTTCCAGGAAGCTCAATTTTTCGCAACTCGAGGAGCACGCAATACTTAACAAAGTCGGCGGCATCATTTTTGCACTTATTACCAAGCCGAAATATTATCGGAGAATCGCCCTCAGTGTAGCTTCATCCGCTGACGTCTAAACACTAAGTCTTCAGCACCAATGGCGGATCTTCCTGATACTTTCGACCGTAAGTCGTTCTATATGTTAATCTCTCTTGTTCCTTATCTGCTCTGCTGCCCCCCCGGCAACGGAGGTCGCCAGAGAGCTTACCCCGCCAAACTCAATCCGGCCTTTTTTACGATAGCTTCAAGAGCCTTTCCGTTGGTCAATCGGGAGGCAGCATGTAACTGACACGCCCAATCTCGCGCGCCTACAGGACCGGTCCACATCGCCGTGATCGGGGGCACTGGCCTGTACAAGCTGGAGGGGTTCCGGCCGATCGCGCGCGTGAACCCGGAGACGCCGTGGGGGTTCCCCTCGGCGCCGATCCTGATCCTTGAGCACGCCGGAGTGCCCGTGGCGTTCCTGGCGCGGCACGGCACGCACCACGAGTACGCGCCGCACGAGATCCCCGCGCGCGCCAACATCGCGGCCCTGCGGCGCATTGGCGTACGCTGCGTCGTCGCCTTCTCCGCCGTCGGCTCCCTGCAGGAACACATCAAGCCCATGGACTTTGTCGTCCCCGACCAGGTCATCGACCGCACCAAGGGCGTGCGCCCCTTCACCTTCTTCGAGGGCGGCCTCGTCGGTCACGTCCCCTTCGGAGACCCCTACGACGACAAGATCGCCCAGGTCGTGCGGCGCTGCGCCAAGGCCATGGATGGCGACGGCGTCGTGCTGCACGAGAGGGGAACGGCTATCTGCATGGGTGAGTCCGGGATACACGTTACACTTGGCGCCTTAGCGCTCGGGCCCTTGGGGGGTTGATTGTTGCAGAGAAAAAAACGCATGCTGACGGGTTGTTGCTGTTGCTGTTTGAAACAGAGGGTCCGCAGTTCTCGACGCGCGCCGAATCAAACCTCTACCGCTCCTGGGGTGCGTCCGTGATCAGCATGTCGCTGCTGCCCGAGGCCAAGCTGGCGCGCGAGGCGGAGATGGCCTACCAGGTCATCTGCATGGCCACCGACTACGACTGCTGGCACACGACCGAGGACGTCGACGTGTCCATGGTGATGCACTACATGAACAGCAACAGCCGCAACGCGCGGCGGCTGGTCGGCGCCGTCCTCGACGAGCTCTGCAAGAACGAGAACAGTGACCTCGTCACCGCCAAGCACTGGGAGGGCGCCAGCAAGGGCGCCGTCATGTTCCTCACCAAGCCCGAGGGCCGGAACCCGGAGGCCCTCAGGAAGGTCGAGTACCTCTTTCCCGGATTCTTGCAGGAATGAAGGGTGAAGCGCGTTCGGGTCAAGGGGAGGCTACATTATACAAATGTGAATACCGATAGATGGCATGGTAGACGGAGTTGGAAACGCTGTGTTCATTTAGGGTCGGTACGAAAATCGCGGGGACATATCTTGTCGGCTATTGCTGGAAGATATGTATCAACTGCGTCAGCTTTGAGAATATGGTCCTGTATAGCCGAGCCATATATATAGAGGTTATAGACTCGATTAAGGCTACGATAACGGTTAAAACAGACGTACTATAAGCTCTGTTTATTGACTTTCAACTTTATATAGGCATTTGAACTTGTTATGTGTACGAAGGGGGGTTTAGAAGTCGCCCCCCCCTTTCACCCTCAATAGCCTAGAAGCCCCTACTGGAATGACTATGACGGGGCCTAGGTCTATGCCTTTTGCATCATGTAGTACGTTGAACGAACCAGCAGGACATTGCAAATGACTAAGGGCAGATATGTTACCATAGCTCCGAGGATATTCTCGTACAGGTGATATAGATCGGTCAAGCACCTGTACAACATGGATAAGGTTGAATTCGCTTGAACGGCGGGCGCATTACATATGGAGCAGCTCTGTTAATATATATAAGATTACAAGCAAGAGGACCCTCGGTTATGATGGGCAGTAAACCCCCAAGTTCATATATTACGGCCGAGTCGAACTACGTTTGGCTCAAGACGCGGCTTAATGCCCTGAGGAGCACCCACCTCTACCTGCCTCGTAAAGTCGTATAATGAAGCAACCAATCGACTAACAGCCGGCAGGGTCCAGTATACACTGAACGATGGTACCAATCTTACTCCCGACCCTCTCAGCGGGAGACGGGAGACGCATATTGAAGATGACACTTCGACATAAATCATCATCCTTTTATTCCGTCCCCTTCTCTATAATACATACATGATTCCTCCTCAAACCGCCCCCGTTCTCCCTCTACCCCATCTCTTCTGAGCTCCGCGTGCGGCTCTTTGAGCCTCCGCCCCGATCTCGTGACGGCGGACCCAACCCCCCGGATCAAAGCTCACATGAGCATATACAGCGCCCGGACCCCCTTTTCCGCAGCCGCGACATGCCACGGCCTAGCATCGACCTCGCGGTCGGTAACGCCACGGGCTCTCGCCAGGGTCCCCAGGGCCCTATAGTGCGCCAGCACCTCGCGCAGCAGCGGCTCGTACGCGCGGGGGTGGTGCAAATGCGGGGGCGGCGTGTGGACGGTGGGCGACGGGGCGGGCGGCTGGACGTGTGCCGGCGCGTGTGCGGAGGACGCGGCGCCTGAGCTACTACTATTCGGGTTACCCGGGCTTTCTTTGGTGCTGCTGCCGGCGCCGTGCTGGTGCACGTACACGACGTTGACCTCGATGAGCACCGGCGGATCGTCGACCCGAGCCCCGCCCCGCTTGACTAGGTATCCGCTGATGAGAGCGGTCTGGCCGAAGTCCGCTGCGGGCGCGTGAGGATTGATGCTGAGGCGGTGCGCGAGAACCGCGCCCCAAGTGTGGTCCGTCACGTCGGTTAGGGTTGAGTCAGCGTCTGAAGGTTCCGGAGCTACATTGTTTGGTTGCATGGCAGCGCCAGTGACATGGGTGCTGTCACCACCGCCGCTCCCGCTCCCTGGCGTGAGTGCGCTCTGCTCCGGGGAGACGGTGGAGGGCTGCGGCGTCGAAACAGGAGTGGTATAGAACGCAGAGACAGCGCTGGTGGGTATCTTGGCAGCCGGGGGAATAAGCTGCAGGGAGGGATCTGTGTCAACAGTGAGGAGAGTGAGGCTCATCGCCGCTTTCGACTCGGTCTGCGTTAGACTCGCCCATAGATCAATCTCGTGTTGCTCCATGACGCCACATTTGGCGATAATGATGCGCCAGTGCACCTTCCAGGCCGATATCAGTCTGCGAGTCGTCTCCCAGATCTCCCGAGCAACATCGGCGAACGGCGTAGAGATGGACTTGCCTTTCCTCCCAAGACAATACGACGTCGTCAGCTGTTGAACGCCCCGGTTATCTGTCCACGCTGCTGTGATCCATCTTTCGTCTACGCTCTGCGCGTACGCGACATGGAGACATGAGTTCTCGTGTAGAAGCGACGCAGACGGGTTAGACGTCAACTTAAAATCAATATGCCGGGGCGGGGGCTGTTCGAGCACGATAGCTGGGGACGGCATGGGTCCCCCGAAGAGAGTACATCTATCGTATGTTTCCAGAGCTAATTTGGTGAACTCCGCAGGGGATGGGTTGGCAAGTGAGGTCGAAGAAGACACAAAATCTATCGGGATCAGCTGCAGAACCATATCATTGACTATCGGCAATCTCTTGCTCGCTAGTGTCTTCTTATATCCCTCAAAAAGCTGATGGAATGCAAGGCAGGATTCAACGATTGATCCAGAAATGTCCGGCGAGAAGACGAAGTAGACGACAAAGTTCGTCTCTTGGACTGTCGTAGCCGATAGAACTTTGCAAAGTTTCGAAAAGCCGTTCAATACCGATGGCCCGATAAAGGACGAGGATTCACGCAATGGCTCTAAAATCGTCTCAACATCAAAGGCCACTAGACCATCCGTAATATCATTCGAGTCCGCTAACCGATTGAAGGAGCCCAATTTAAGAGACTCATAGACACTGCGCATACGGTCCGTAAACACCAGCAAGCTTTCTGTCATTCCAGGGAAATCAGGGAAGACGCAGATGGCGTTTATATCTTTGGTTCCCCGGGATGGGCCTAGCCCTAGACTCTCCCAGAAGGTCACGGCCGACGGCAGAACAGATAGCTTCGACTCGTACCGCCGGAGAGCAAAATGCGGTGATGGAATCTGCCATAGGTTGGAAGGCCTAATTTGATCGGTACCAGGCGTCCGCGGCTGAATTCTCGTAGGCTGACCTAGGAAAGGTACATCCTGAACTTCGATGAATGGTCGAAATTGACAATCAGCGGCGGTTCCAACACAAGCCGGGAGGATGGACTGAAGTTCCAGTACTGAGCGGCGCGTGATATTTAGCAGATCCCGGCGGCAATCGACTTTGGATTGTACAGGACTTTGAGATGCTGCCAACATTGACAGTGTCGTGGTTGTGGCTTGGTCCGTGAGAATTTGCGCAGCTAGTATGAAGGCGATATCCGACACAGAAAACTGAACGTGATAAGGTTCCGGATCCGCGAAATACCTAGTTAACGGTAAATCCACTTCGAATTTTGAGAGGTAAGGTAGGTCTAGCGGTATGATTGGTGATGTCGCATCAATGCATTCAAGGTCCTTGAACGAGGTGGCAAGAGACTCCCCATCATCATCGATCCGGCGCCGCCTTGTGCTCATAGATTTCATAGGCGACATAGGTTCATCGCTTTCGTAGGTAGAATCGTCCTCGTCGGACACGAGACTAAGCTCGTCAGCGTCCGAAGGGGTGCCCTGAATCTCAAGCGGACTTTGGCGGTTCGAGGTCGAATCATGAGCGTTCGACGCCCGTGCAAACAGCTGGCCGATATTCGTGGGAGGGTTCTTCAGACTTTTTCGCCTTTTCCCATGGCGTTTTAGATAGTCGGTCGTCGGTGGCGAATTGGAGTCTGGGATGTCTGCTCCTTTAGATCGATCGGCGGAATAGTGAAACCGCCCGCTGGCCTCATATTTGCTATTAACCGCGGACAAGTCAGGGCCAAAGTCTATTTTTTTGAAGATACTGCCATGTTGAGGGGCGTATATAAGCGAATTTCGCCGAAAAGCCCCCTCGTTATCGAAAGAAGCCCTGACCTTCTTGTATACCGCGTCCGGCGTGAAGGGACTGGATGGCCTCTTTACACCTATATACTGATGGGGGTTCCCCTGTGGATCCGTTTGGCGTGGCTTCTCCTCTGCTAGTGAGCTCCTTGCATGTCTGAGCTCAGGTTTGGTGAATACCGGAGAGTGCGGGCCTCCCGACATCGGCACGTCCGCCGTTTCGATCCGAAAATTGGGTCGTTCTAAAGACTCAAGACCAGCTGCCGGACCAGCGGTGGGTTCTGGGTTCGGTATTACTGGGAGGTGAAGCGACCCCAGGTCCACGCCATCTGGTTCTTCATCAAAGAAGTTGAAATCGGCTTCCGTGATGTCTGCATCTCCGAACATGTCGGGCCCTAAATCGCCAAAGAGATTTTCCGAATCGAATGAGCCCCTTGTTCGATCTCTCTTATTTACCATGTTCTCCCAATTCCCGCCATTGGGCTCCGTAAGAATATTTGATCCGACGTCAACATCTACCATGGCGGTGGTGGCCGCGTGGTTGCCTGGGCTAGACAGAGCACCGTCGATAGAGGGGGTCACGCCCGCGATGTTTTGAACGCCGTCGGGCGGTGTCAAATATACAGGGCCAGGCGGCGCAACCGTATGGCGCAAGGCTAGAGGAGACAGCGCGCTCACATTCTGCGCTGGTGCGTCCAATAACGTGGCTTCGTGGGCAGCAGCGCTATTCTTTTCTCGTTCGTTCTTCTTCTTCAGCAAGAGTTCGTCGCGATCCTTGGCACTTAAAAACCAAGATTTAGCGAAAGAAAGGGGGTCATAATTCCCATTCGTGCTAGTGGACGATCTCTCTTCTACTGGGTCTACAACTGCTAGTTTCGAGAATGCCTTGCAGAAACATAGACTAGACGGCCACGACATGCTTGGAGAAAACCCAACCGTGGGAGTTCGTCTGCCATCAATCTTTTGCTCTGCCGGCTTTCGGCGAACGCGTTGGAGGTTCAGCCAGCTTTGAGACGCAATGGTTGAAGATGATATGTTACGGGCTTGCGATAATTTCGAACATATATTACGCCATGGCCCATCGATCTTCTCAGGTCTCAAGCGGGAAACTTGCGTATCTGCTGGGGATTGCCCTAAACTGCCTGGTGTTCCGGAATCTCCGCCAGCCGCTGCGATAGTTTGATAAGTGGCGAAAACGCCTAATGGGGCAGCTAGGACAGTTACACTAAGCGGAGGTAGCGGGCGGCTGACGTGTTCGGACAGAGTTGTGATTCCGTCGACGCGCGACAAACTCATGGCAATCAACAGGGCGCCTGTAGTTGTCAAATAGATGCGCAATGTGGCCAGAATAGCAGATGAATTGCTAGTTGTCGCGCGGCTGGAGTTGGAAAGGAGGAAAGTCCGAGCATTCAACGGCAGTGCGCCGGTCTTAGCACAGAAGTGAGAGGAGATCGCCGAGGCAACAGCGGAAACGAGAGCTTCGTACGTGTCCTTGATGGGCATAGAGGATGAGCTGGTTCTCGCTTCAACAGAAACCGACCCCTTGTAATCTTGTTCGGTTCCTGGCATCGAGAGGGATTGGGGAGCAGCCAAGGTGGCAGATTGAGCGCTCCTGAATGTGGCATCGATAGGGGCAGACGAGCTGGAACTGCTGGGAGTATTGGAAGCACTGGGGCCAAATAGGCGACTCTTGGCAAGTCCGAACGGTTCGAAAGCGCCCTCTTCGACTAGCGACAGAGTATAACCGCATCTTTCGAGTGATTTTGGGAAGTTGGGAGGCCCCGGTTGACCTTCCGGTGTGCCATCCTTCCGGCTAAGCCGGAAGCACCAGAGGCCCCGACGGACGACATCGACATGTACGAGGTAACCATCTTTCCGTAGTGGGTTTTCAAGCTCGAGGGCGTTGGCGCCAAAGGAAGGGGGCGGCGGGGAAACGGGCTCGTAGAAAGCGAAGCTGACAGACGAGATATTATTCTGTATGAGAGTAAAGACATAGTTAGTAAAAAGGGCTCGAGTGATATTGTCCAAGTTCGGTGGCATCACTCACAATCAATAAGGCATTAGTGTCGTATTCACCAGTATCCATATCGTGATTCGTAACAATCGTGTCGAAGTGAAAGGGGTGCCCTTTTGCGCAGCAGGCTGGCAGGATAGGGCGAGGGTGATTCTATTTGCGCACGGGGCTCGAAGACGGTATATATGGGCAGACCGTCGGATCATGACCTAAGCAAGCACGCTCAAACCAGCTCCTCCTCGTAAGTTATTTTCATGTGCCTAAATTTCCAGCGCCTGCTGGACTCCATCTCAAGCGAGAAGATGGAGAGATACGATCTTGTGGAGCTCTCGAAGGGGGAGGAGAGTCGGAAGAAATGTCATGTAGGACAAGACGGCCGGCGCGCGATTGAGGATAGACCGAAGTGACTTTCAGCGGCCCTCCGATCACGGGGAAGGTAGTTGGTAGAGATTAATAAAGGTTTCAAATGGATCAGCTGGATAAGGTATGAAATCGAAGCCTTGCAGTCGCTTTCCGCCTCCTTGGTTGAAATGGGGACAAGACTGGGTCGGATGCTTTCTACCCACTATAGCGAGTTTTTAACCAATCACTCTGCTGCTGAGCAATCCATGGGAAAGCTGGGCGCCCATGCAACAGCTGCAGGCCTTTTGCAAATTGATGCAGGGATGAGGTAACAGGGCATGTTGCATACTTAGCTGGATGGGTCAGGGGGGGGGGGGGGTTTTTACTACGTAGCCCGCTGATT
>QJNX01000168.1:0-127875 GCA_004155925.1 Monosporascus sp. MG133 | reverse complement strand
CCCCCCCGGAATCTTTAGTTCCAAGCATTGTCTCTCACTCAGCATACCAATATTTTGCTGAGCCGTTAAAGTCTCCGATAACGGCCCTAAGGCGACATCACAACAAATTTTTTAGTTACGCCAAGCCTCATTTTTCACTCGTTGAATATGACCCAATCAGCTTCCTCCCAAAAAAAGTTTCCAGCGGGTTTTCAAGCCTCTTAGTGGCTAACCATTTCCGCTTGGCGGGCGATAAGTTGTCGAATGCTGTCCGAACGAGCAATCGGGTCTTAGCCCTTGATCCTGCAGGCTCACGGTTGGTGGCGTCTGCACTGACTTGAAGGCGGATGACGCTTTGCCTCGGCGGCCCTGGTGAAGATCGTGTTAAGATGCCGGCGCGTAGCCTTCAGCATATTCAGGCGGAGCTCAGACCTGATATGGTACAACTTTGGTCTCCTGACAGGAGAGTATAAAGACGCGTCACTCTGTCCCTTCTACGCTAGCGTGTAACGAACCGCATCGAATCTCGTTCAGCAAATGTCGGTAGAGTCCTCGTACGAATATATACGTATACAACCCCTGGACGAATACAGTTCGAGCGCCCGATCTTTTGCCATAATCCAATAGTCCTAGCAATTGAACCCTTCTTATCCTGCTCATCCAGGCAGTGTTGCCACCCCCGAGTCTCGCGGTGCCATATTGTAGCTAACCACAGTAAAGCTGATCGTCGCGCTTGCGTTTTCTGAAGCCACCCACAGCAAGTTGAAGTTTGGTGTTCTGGCGCGATACAACATTACCCTAAGGTCCCTCATTAGTCTCCATGATTCTGAGTGGATGTTCTAGGACGGACGCCTCACATCTTCCACGGTATCTTGCATAATATAGCGAGTGATGATGACCTGCTCGGTCTGTCCCAGGCGTAAGGCCCTTCCGAATGCTTGCTGCTCGACCGATGGGTTCCATTGCGGTTCGAGGAGATAGATCCTTGATGCCACGGCTAGGTTTAAGCTAGAAGAACTAGGGTCAGCGACGGACCTTACCTGCACCGATGTCAGCTTACCCTACGGCACCTGTGCCCAAAGTCATCAAGAGAACATTCACGCCAGCTGGCGATTGAAAGTTGTTGAGTATTTGATGTCGCTTACTCAGGGGCAGAGCGCCGTGAATGCAATGAAAGGGTATCCCTTTGCTATGTAGAAGCTGGCCGGCAAGCTCCAGTGTCTTAGTCCAAGACGAAAAAGTGATGCTGGTATTGGTAAAACCTGTTAGACCACCATACTATGTCTCACGTCGCTTTCGGGCTTACCTCTTTTGTGCTGTTTGCTGTTGAATGTCTTCCAGAAATGCCAATAGCTTTGTAGGGTATCTCCTAGCGGGCACGATCGTTCGAGGCGCAGAGTCCAGTGGAGCTTGCAGGGGGTTGAGGTTCACCAAGATGTCCGGAGCTCCTGCATCATTTGTGCTATCGGTGCATCTAGGACATGGACGCTTTTGGGCACAGTGCTGAGTCAAGCAGTCTCGGCAGACCAGGTGCAAGCACTCTGGCAACAAGTGTCCACCATCTGTGCCAGGAACATCATTGATGTCGTAAATAGTACGGTCGCAGTAAGCACATACTGCCATATCGATCTGCTGCAGATAGCTGAGTAGCTCGTCGGTTCCGAATCGCATGTTAGACAGGCTGCTGCTGAAGCTGCCGTTGTTGCAGAACAAGCGCAGTCGAAGGAAGGACTGAACCTTGGCCGTGTCCCCACGTTTGCTATGGCCGCTTACGCCCATGTTCTGGAGGGTTTCATACCTTCGCAGCAAGTCATTGTATTCCTTCCTCTCCGTGGGTGATAACGTAAGTTTTCGGACGTGCTCGAGGGGGTCAGACAACCCAATCTTCTCCTTGGTCCTGCGAAGGCAAATAGACTCGAGCAGTGTTCGAAGATGTTTAAATCGATGACGCGTGCCCGGTTTAGACTGATTGGTGATGAATCTCTGGAACGATGCTGCGTTCTCTAAAAGAGGGACCCTGAGGAATGCGACCAAAGCACCGAGGTCATCTAAGGTATTCTGAATCGGTGTTCCAGTTAGGCACCATCGATGACGAGCCGAAAACTTGGTGGCTACCTGAAACTGTCGAGTATTGCGATTGCGAATATCGTGTGCTTTTGTAGCAGCCACGCCTCAGCAATACGCATCTGACCAGGAGCAACACTTATCTCACCTTCATCAAGTACAATCCTGAACCATTCTATATCGCCAAGCACACTTCGACCACGGCTATTTTCTGAAGAGATGGTGGCGTACGTCGTCAGGACGATATCACAATGGAACAAACGATTTAAGTCGTCTTGTCGACCTTGACCATGATACTTTTGGAACCTGAGGCAGCCAGGGTAGGTGTGACTGAAGCAGTGTCAGTAGACGAGTCACATGAATCGCATGCCTATCCGCTGGCCTTACTTGCGTATTTCGTCAACCCAGTTGTCTAACAGCACTACAAACATATGAATCAGGCCATGTTTCAGTACTTTCGGTTCACGCCCTCTCTGAAGGCAGCGGACTTTCATGACTTACGAGATGAGGGGGCAATGACGAGTGTCGCTTTGGAGCGAGGCCTCTCCTCCGCGCTGTTGTCTGTGCTTTTCTCTGACGCGAACTTCAAAGCTCCATCGAGTGTACTGGCGATTACAGAGAGCGTCACAATCGTCTTCCCCAAGCCCATCTCGTCTGCCAAGATACCGCCTTGAGCCTCAGCAGGCCGAGCGCGTCGAGTGCCAGTTATGATATGCTGATAGCTAGATAGTGCATCATGAGATTCAATAGTGGCCAGGTTAAGGTCGTATATACTCACATGATCTCACCATTTTCGTTCTCCATCTCATTCCAGAGCATCAGATCTGAGGGCAGTGCCCCAGTTTCTCTACGAAGCATGAAATCAATCGCTTCCATTTGGTGGCTAATCGACATTGGTACTTAGAGAGACTCAAGAAATGCGATGATGCAATACGTACTCCTTGAGCGTTGTCTTGATGCCTTTATCAGCTGCCCGCTTGTGAAGATGTGCATGCTGTGATAGAGAATTGAATATCGAGGCAGGGTCGGCATGAGCATCGACAAGGTGTTCGGATGCCCTGGGGTCATTCTGCTGCTCCGAAAGTAATTGCTGAGGCCTGCAGAGCTCAAACCAAGGGGTTTCGGTAAGGCTTTGACCCAATACCTCTTTCACATGGAGAAAGTGCGGACAGTAATAAGTAGCGCTTTCAGGTTTATGTATGGGCTGTTGCAGAAACAGTTCATGTGACGAAAGAATCCTCCCGGCTTCTGTAGCATCGTGTCGCTCGCCATAGATGTTGAGATCGACGCTGATGATAGCCGGGGTTTTTGATGTATGAGATGCAAGTGCACGTTTCAGAGTCTCAAGCCCGGTATATGCATGGAGCTGTACTGTGAGCTTGGCCTGCAGTTCATTGATGAGCAGACAAGTCTTTCTGTTAAAAACTGCGAATACGGCACCGGAGTATTCAAGCCCGAAGTAGGACCCGATAGGGGACACAGGGAAGATGCACTCCTCCTGGTCCCATTGATCATATGGAGGTACCATTCGAACGCGAGAGACCATGTCGGGCACCTGGCATATATTAGCACTCTTGCCTCACACTCAGGCGGTCAGGCATTGGTCATAATCACGGCGCCAAAACAAGTATCAATGCTCCCGATGGCTGGGTGAACTTGAGTCTGTGGTTCGCTATTGGCAGCACTCGATCGGTTACCGATGGGATCGTCAGTGGGGGCGTGCGATGACTTAGGTTCAAAGGGTGCTGCTATAAGCGTATTTGACAACGCGAGAGCCTGTTCATCGTAGGTTTGCTGAGAGAACATCCCATTCAATAGAGGGAGATTCCATTCGAATGAGGCAAGCTGGCTCTCGAATGACCAGTGCTGCTCCGGGTAATGAGGTGCGTCATCTTGGTACATCGTTTATACCTAGGTAATCTGCCGTTGAGAATATCGCCCAAAAAATTCCAAGGGAAGTAGAGACCAAGTCCGTAACAGACACGGAGATAGATGAAGTGTGCGCGAAAGTCAGACTCCAACAGCTGGGATCGCCAGAGATGACCGGTCCTGCATGTAACCCCTACGGCTGTGCTGCAAGGTTGGGCGCTCTGCTCTGAACTGCCGATGGATGGCGCCTTGTTGCCTCACGAATCTGCCTTGGCTTTTGTTGGACGTGGCCCAGTGGCAGCGTCCAACCACCATCGCTCCGCCCATCAATAATTGCACTGCGCCAAAATGGAACAAATGGGATCCCTCAATTGCTCAATTCTGCATTTGCTTCTTGATTCCTCATCGGCTTGCTCGTAGCGCCAATACCTACTTTGAATTGGGATGGCAAAATGGCGAACAATGGCGACTCTTCAAGTTTCGAACTGGCTTTGGAAGCCTTTAAGGCGAGCTTGAAGAGGAATGACCGAGAAAAGTTCGCAAATGTGAAATTTCAAGATCTTCTCGATGAGATGGATAAAATTCAGAGGGATCAACAGCCGAAGAGGCGCGCGAAAAACCTTGCTCGATTGAGGCCATTCCTCGAAGCTATGGAGCAATTTGGGAAGGTGATTGAAGTCTTCACCAATACATCTGAGATGGTGGCTTTCGTCTGGGTAGGCCCTACACGTTCCCAGCGGGTTTTCGCTGCACTGCGCTAACTTACAGTAATTAGGGGCCTATGAAGTTCTTATTACAGGTGGGAAGCCTACCCGACATCAACACCATTTGCACCTAACCCGGCTGTAAGGTCACAAGTGCTTTCGCGAAAGCGTTCCATGACCTTCTCGATATCTACGAGAAGATCGGCGATAGCATACCTGGTTTTTTGCAATTTGAATCCCTATTCAGACGAGATCAGAACATGCTCAGGATATTATCTACCATTTGGAAGGATATCCTGACATTCCATCATCAGGCCATGGAATACTTCCAGAAGCCCAGTAGGTGGCCGTCAACACCTGCACGGGTTACGCTGACCGTCCTCCCCCAGTGTGGAAGCAATTGTTTCACGCCACCTGGGACACTTACAAGTCGCGCTTTGGTCCGCTGATAGACAACATCCGTGGCCACGGGGCTCTGATTCAGACACAGGCAACCCTGTCTCAAATTGAAGCTTTTCAAAGGGACGCGGAACTACGCGATGCAAAACTTAGATCGATCTCTGAAATGCAAGAGTCCCAGAGGCTGAGTGATCTGAAGACCTGGTTGCATGCGACAAGCTGTGCGAACGAGCAGAAGCGCTACTCAGACATCCAACGCGATTTCCCTGGCACGGGGAGGTGGCTGCTTGATAACCAGTCCATCAAAGAATGGATGGACCCTATATATCCTACCATACCACCTCTGCTATGGCTGAACGGAATCCCCGGTGCAGGTAAGTCGGAAGCATTTTACCACACCCCGTACTTGACTAATGATTGAATTCAGGCAAGACGATACTCGCGTCTCTCATTGTTGAAGAGTGTAGGAAGCTGAGGATCCATCCGGATGTACTGTACTTCTATTGTAAGCATGGAGATACTGAAAGGGACAACTTTATCTCTTTGGGACGGAGCCTTCTGTCTCAACTCTTGGAGAACAACAAAGACAGTCTATTGCCATTCTATTACGAGAGGTTCTCCAAGAGCCCTGACCCAGTGCTCTGCGCCCAAGAGGTCGTAGAGAAATTGCTTGAGGTAGCGATCTTGAACTGCTCTGATGTCTACATTGTCATAGACGGGGTCGACGAGTGTCCTCGGGATGAACGGAGAAAGATCACGCAGTGGTTCCGACATCTGGTGGAAGACCTTGAACCTCCCAGGCAGGACCGGGTGCGATGCTTGTTCGTCAGTCAGTACGATGGCGTCGCCCAGAGAGACTTTAGGGGCCTCACAGCGGTACAGATCAAGGCTCACCATACCAGAGCCGACATACAGCAGTTCAGTGTGGCATCAGCTGCCAAGATACAAGATGAACTAGGCCTACCGGATGACTTGCGGGCACAGGTCGCCTCTAGAATCGAAGAGGCCGCAGACGGTACGGGACTAACATTACATCTATTAGAATGATTTTCGGGTCATTACCACTAATCAGACCTCGTTTGCCAGGCATGTTTCTTCTTGCTAAACTCATTGCCGACATCCTCGGGGACTCGACATCCATAGAAGATCTCGAGGTTGAGCTTCAAAACGACGTGTTACCCACAGAGCTCAAGCAGGCGTATATACAGACCAAACCCTTATGCTCCGTTCGCCTATGCTAACTTATACACAGTTATGCAAGGATCATACTTCGATTGTTCAACCGTGAAACGTCAAACAAGCACAACTCAAGGCGGGCAGCTTTTTTGTTCATTCTGAAGTGGTTGGTTTGCGCCAAAAGAACTGTGAAGTGGCGCGAAATTCAAGCTGCAAAGGCCGTTGACATTGATAGCCAAACAGTCGACATAGAGCGACGGCGCTTCCGTCAGGATTGTAAGGATCTCTGCGGCTCGATGGTCGAGACGTTTGATGATGGGTCTGTGGAGCTTGTCCATACGACTGCCAAGTTGTGAGAGTCCCTCCGGCCCTAAATTAGGTTCTCTGCTAATAAATCTGAAAATACTACAGCTTCTTGATCGAGGAAAATCATGTGCAGTTACCACAGGAGGACCTATCTCTTGCCAACTTCTGCGTCGATTACCTGAACCTTGAAGGCTTCCGCGACGGAGCGACCCGTGCGCGAGAGTTGTTTCCAAATGGATACTACGCTCTCATGGACTATGCGGTTCCTTATTGGATTCGGCACCTGGAGATTGGCCTATCTAAACTTGAAGAGGACCACGAGCTACCCGAGGCATTACCTGAGTCACTGGAGGCATTCCTGGACTTGCATTTCATACCTCCGAAGAAACAGTTCTATGTCTCTCAAAATACCGTGAAGAGACTTCACTTCTTCGAAAATCAACCATTCTATGAGAGATTGCAGACATCAATCATATCTGCACGGAAGGAACTGACGTTCGTGGGCGAAATGAAACAAGGAGAGTTGGCCCTTAACCTGAGCACGATCGTCCGCGACATTCGCAGTCAGCTTGAAAGCCTCTATGAGAATACCGCAGATGAATCTGAGCGAATCAAAATGAGGCAAATCTATGGTGCCGATTTGTACAAATGCCCTAGGCTAAGCTGCCGCTTCTTCTACAACGGCTTCGCATCGAAAACTCAAAGGGATCAACATGTGGACAAACACCTGCGCCCATTCCGCTGCGACGTCACGGGATGCCCCTCTGCTGCAATGGGCATGAGCTCTGAGAAAGAGCTGGGGAAGCACAAGAAAACAGCACACGGCATTGACCTCGATGACGAGCTGGACTTTCCCGAAGAGCAAGAACTCCACCAACAAAAGCAACCGCAGACACAGAATCAGCAACCAGAGCAGGCGACTCCCCGCAGTTCAAGAGTGTCAAAGCCTCCCAAGGAGAAGCGGCCTCGAATCACGGAGTACCCTTGTACCCACTGTCACAAGGTGTTTAACAAAAAGTTCAATCGCGACTCTCATCTGGTCACACATAAGAACGAACGCGACATTCCCTGTGGCATATGCGGAGCGCTGTTTGCGAGGGAGAATGACCGCAACAGACACGTAGCGACAATTCATGCTGCAGAGAAAGAGTTCGTCTGCGGTGGTGTTCTGGAAGATGGTCAGCGCTGGGGCTGTGACAAGAGGTTCACACGTGCGGACACGCTCAGCCACCATTACAAGACCACAGCGGGCCAAGGCTGTCGCCCACCGTGGCTCCAGACAAGCGAGCTTAGTACAGCGGTTTAGAGTCACGTTACTCACATACTGCCCACTGGCCGTAACTGAGTGAGAAAAGTTTGACAACGGTGCTCTTCGCCAGGAAATCAATCTCGCTTGATACAATATAGCCTGTCCGGGAAGGGTCGCTGGAGGTGCCATCCCAATGTAGACCTTCCAGGTCTGCGCCGCAAGCTATATCACCTTCTTTGATGAAGACAACGAAGATTGCCACAAGATGTCTTGGTCCTTTTCCCATGGAACAGCACGCCCAAGCCAGCCAGGGATCTTCGCAAGCAGCTTGATGCCATCACAAGCAAAAGTCAACAGCCAAGTGAAAAAGGCCACACAAAGCCTAGAATCGATGAGCGTTATATATGTTGTACGTCTTGAAGAGCTTTATGAAGTCCGTCGTTGCTGCGAGTCAGGTCATGCTCACCAGAAAATGTTCGATTGCGCCATGTGGTTCTGGTCAAAGGACTCCAGCATACAAGCTCCCTCGGAGGGCCAAAGCGACCACGAACCCATATGTAGCACATAATGACGATACCAACCATAAGCAGCTCCCACTGGATCTCATCTTCCCTGGGTCCAATTTCAGTGTCGCAGATGCGTCTGAGTCCTCGCCACCGTGGAGATGGGAGGTGCTGACAAGTATCCCACTTTCGATGATTTTATTCTCGGCACTCAGGACGGCATCAAAAGTAGTAACAGTTTCCGCTACTATCGAACTGAATTTGCTGCGATCCCTCCACCCCAAGGGCACCGCATACGGATACCGCAAGGACCTCTCTTCCGCGCCATCACTCGCAATCGGGACAAGCTATCCGAAAACCAATGTGTTGGAAACCAGATCAAGACGACTGCGTACAAGCTTCTATTGAACCAGATGAACCATTCACAAATCCTAATGCCCGTGTGCCAATGCCGACAAGGCCGCGGAGGCGGCTGCGAAGTACTGCGCCTCTCTAGCAGAAGATGGCTTCGTTCCTTGGGAGAATGGATTAACGTCCACTATGTATATCGTTGAGGGCGCTGCAGACGACATTGGCGACCTGGCTCCAAACGTGCTTTACTTCAAGCAGAGTTATCTAACTGACCAACGAGATCAACTTTGGAAAGTTCGATGAAAAAATTAATTGTATAAATATATTTATAATTATAGAATAGGTTTGTAATTAAGTTATTATAAATTGTCCGCTTCTTTAAATGTAAATTTATAAAAATTGTCAGTTTTTGCATAATTATAACTCATGCCTCCCTGACTCGTTACTGGGATTGGGGATTTGATTGGTTAATTTCTAGCGTTATGGAGGAGGACTTTGAGTAACTTTGAAGAAATTGAAGGACAAGCCAGCAGAGGCCTGAGCTCGCTGAGGTAAATTTCTGTCGGTCTCCGGCCACTTAGCCGTGGAGGGTAAGTTCGCTTGTCGGCTCAAGGGAGCAGAAATTAGCTTGAGACCCACTACAATGGTATTAGGTCTAAAAGGCGACGAAGGTACTTGTGCCCATGGGATCACGGAGTCTTGGAGGGCTGAAATTACGTCGTTTAAAAGCTAATTGTTTTGTGGTTCGCACGTCCTTCCACCATATGCTCTAGCTCGCCGTCGTAGGATAGAAGAAGCCAGCCAAAGCAATGATAATATACGCCGAGATGACCAGTGCCCCCTCGGGGTAATTACTCCGTCCGTCTAGCACCAGGAAATTGACAATAAACGCCGACACGAACATCGACACGGTCTCAAATAGCATAAAAAACAAGCTCATCTCCTTATCCACAACCCACCTAAGAATCACAACCAGGGGAGTCCCGAAAATTGCGATCTGAATCGAGCTCCCTACTGCTACGCCAATAGCCAAGTCCATTTTGTTCTTCGTGGTCAGAATGACCGCCGTGACATGCTCGGCCGCGTTGCCCACAGTGGGCAGTAGGATCAGGCGATGAACGCCTCGGAGATATCCGACCCGCCTGAGACGACTTTGTTGATTAAGTCGACCATAAACTTGGCGCACACTGCGACTAGTCCCGTCGAGGCCAACAGGAGGATGGTCACGCTGGTTCGGGACATGTGCCGGTGGTTGTTCTCATCATCGTCCTCAGCGTCGTTATCGCCGGGAACGCTGGATATCATAATCGGAACGTAGGTTGGGATGGTGCCCGATGCCGCACCGGCAGTGGACTGATCGATCCGCACAGGTAGAGAGTTTGTACGGCGGCTAATAAAGGCGGCCCTGGAGGTCAGGTTCATCTGCTTGGTATTGGTGCTGGATTCCGTATCGATGCCTGGCGAAGATGCTTTGGGAGATTATCGTCAGTATCGCGGGTCCGATGGCCCGGAAGCCGAAGGGTATCAATGGGCCCTGGGAGGTCTGTACCTCGACATCGGTTGCTGGGGTAGCGCCGGCATTTAAAGTGTCGCGTGGCGCGCGGCGCTTTTTCTGCTTCCTTCGGGGCTCTTGAGGTCCTTGACATTGGCGGCCCGTCGCGCCCTGCTCGGTCGGGCGCTCGTGGATAGGGGCGTCAACAAGACTTTCAGTAGCGCTCTGCTCGTCGGTTTTCTTAGCCGCATCAGCGACACGATTTGCTCTCTTCGCGGTTCTCTAGGGAACAGCGGAGCTGTCTACATCAGACTCGGAATCAGAGCTCGAGCCATCGAAGTAGCGCGCTGCCGGGCCAGGGAACCGTTTCCGCCTAGAGGATACGTTGAGGGGTAGACTGATATATGTACGCATGGGAGTTCAGTTGGAACAACAGGTACAGCGAGTAGACGACCAGGAGGATCTGCCGGGTGTTAGTAGGGGAGGATATGTCTGCCGGAAAAGGACACGTACCACGCTCAAATCACGACTATTGGATTATGGCAAAAGACCGGGCGCTCGAACTAAACGACGGCGCTTGTTAAATATGAAGATTCGTAATATAAGATGTGTTCCTGACTTATACTTCTTATATGTCGTATCGCTGCTAATCTACCCCCAACAGAACTCGCATGGTACACACTATGAATTGCAATTGTCACAGAGAGTTGTGCACGGTAGAGAAGTCCTTCTGCGATAGTCTAGGAGTGCACATCCAGCAGCGACTGAGTCCTTTGATCGGCCCTTCGTCATCGCATTAGCAGTGCTTAACAACCGTGGTTCTGCTACTGAAACAACAGCCAAGTAGAATACACTGCTCCCCTTCTCACTTCTGGACTCGGCTCTATGTCAATCAATTACAGCACAAAATGAATATCTGTGTCTATAAACTGCCTATTAATCGTCACTCCAGTGACTCTGGTTTGATGGGATGCCTACCGATTGGGTGGCTGCTGACAACTGCGCTAGTTTGGTGTAGTTTGTCTCGAGCACATCTTGGATGCTGTTCAGGAGCTGGACATAGCTCTGTTGAGGGTTCGCTCTGAGGGCGCTAATGAAGGCATAGGATATAGCACCAGTGGTTGATTTGCGATGGTCGCGTTCGCCCTGTAAGGACAGAAGTCAGCCATGAGTGGCGACAGAGGATGGAAGATGGATGAGTTTTACGAGGTTTGGTCATCCTCGCTGCCAGCCCACATGACAACGCCAGTCGGCGACGTTCTAGTATCTTTGATATGCTCGTAAGCATCGTCACCAGCCATTGCTTTCTTTCCCAGGCTGAGCACGGAACTTGCGACACCGCCGAGGTCGCCGGAAGCATATGCGGTGAATGCGGCGAGGAGCCCCTGGGCGGCTTCCTTAGCCAGATTGGGCTCCTTGAGGATGCCCTTGGTGGAGTAGATAAACGGAAGATGGAGTGTTGAGCCGAAATGGCAGAAATCGAAGATGGCCGTTAGCCTCATGCCTGGCAGGAGAGGCTTGACGAGGATATGGTGCATCTCATCGTCGACAATGCGGCCGGCCTGCTTAAAGTCGACAGGTAGATAACTTCATCGGACCCGTCCTCCTCATCGCCGTCAAGGTCCTCCGTTTGGTCTCCATGGCCTGTATCACTGTTAGCATTTATAGTCTATAATGTTGTCGGATGGTTACACACCAGAATAATGGAAAAATAATAAATTGCTCGACTGAGTACCGTAGACGAGCCAGCACATAGCTTACAGGATATTCTGCTTCGTCGGCCGGCCCATGGGTTGCTGTTGGTCATCGGTAAGAATAACAATGTCCTCGTTCTTGTAGCCGTAGGTCTCGGCAAGGAAGATAGACACATTCCCGACATCATTGATACATTCACGAAGTTTCTCCGTCCTGTCCAAAGTAGTCGATGCCTATCATTAGTGCCTCCCTCCTGCCTTGGCAGGTAGAATACTGGAATGCGCAACCCTCGGGAGCACCGTGGCCGAACTGCTGCATGCCAGAAGGGGGCGGCGGTGGAGCATGGTTGTCCCCATGCGTACATACATTGGAACCGACTCCAATTATCTCTATAGACATCAGCGGAGATTTATAGTGCTTTGCAGCGACAGATAGCCGACCGTGTTTCCCCCTTACCTCTAGAGTTGATGGGGTAGCCATAGGTGTCTAGTCCCAGAGTAGGTGGTTCTATATAACCCTGCTGTCCAGGATAATCGTACGTGATGACTTGGTGCCAATGTGACGGCCTCCTGGTCCGGTATAAATGTTGGCCTTCACAGAAATTTACCCGCGGTAGCTTCGTTTATGGTTGGACAGCGGGGGCGGTGCGAGAGACAGTACTGCAGCGAAGAAGTGAGGAGAATGATTGATTCTGCCATAAGGTAATTCTAGTGTCCCGGTTAAGGTCTCCTTGGAGTTCTGTCTTCAGATAATATGACTGGAATCAAACGCCGGTTAAACCATTCAGACCCCGAGGAGAAGTCGTGGCTAAGCTTGGAATGCTACTACGACGCTGCTGATCCTGGAAGGAAAGGCTGAGAAGTGGAGGTTATAGTCACTCAATAAAGAATCTTACCTTAACAGGTGGTTGCCAAGAAGCTCTTACCTAATCACTTCATTAACAACGTAAGGATATCGTAGCTTCATAAAGAACGTTCTTATCTGGGCTTGTTGTTCCGCACGGGTTTTCCTAGTTAAATGTATAGTAACTGGGTTGAAATATGGCACCGACCAGCAAGATAGCCAAAGTTAGATGCCTTGTGTACTCGAGGCATCCTGAACCCCCGAGTAGGCTTGTAGTCTGCCCAGTCAAGCTCTAGCTATAAAAGTTAAGCCACTTCTGACCGTCTCTGTATATACCATTGCTATTATGGTGTATCCCAAACGAAATCAAATTTCTAGATAAGATCGAAATAATCATAAGCCATGACTATCCGTTCTTATGTAATGAACCATGCCATCGACCTGATACCTGTGTTATAATCTGTCAGTTGCTAAGGTCGAGATACGATGGAACTTACTGGACAGGGTTCTACGGCTATATATAGGGGGCTTCTCCCCCTTAGATACCTGGGAAGGATAGGCGTTAATGGTTACCTTCATCACTACCTGACAGCTAGTTTCCTGCTTATCACTCTGTGCTAATTACCATTTCCCCTGACATAATCCCAATACTTCGACTGCTAGATATTAAGGCAGCTCAACTACCTAGGTTTCCCCGATCGGGAATTCGGGCCCAAGATTTCGAGGCTTATCTCAAGTATCAAAACCCTGTGGTGGCAGTTGCGATAAGGGATCAAGACTACTGCCTCGTTCCTTCCATGGTTCAAATCTCGCTTACGCGTCTGCTTCTGATTCACGCGTGACACCGTGGTAGGCACAGTGTAGATGATTATCCTCACAGCAACTAACATCTGACCAATCTGTTTCATCTTCATACCTCTGCCGGATTTCTTATTGAACTCCGCCGCATACGAATCCAAGGTATCCTCAGTATCAAATCATTATTTCCTCCTTTGTTTACGTTTGTCTAGGTCTACATCACTCGTCATTCGTATCCATGTGCCATTCCCCAAGATCCTATGCAGGATTGCATGATGTTTTCCCGGTTAGACTTTATCGGCAGGCCGCCGCGTTTCCCGCCAAAACTAACAATTATACAGCGCGAACGTGAGCATGGATCACTACGATGGCTCGTCAATATTTGAGGAGGAGGGTGTGGTAGGCCTCCTTGACAAAGCAGTAAGTGATCATCACGCTGGTCTTAATTTTTCCTCCCTTTCTAGTTATTGATAGAAGTTTTGATCCTCCATCAGGTTCCATCCATCCGTTGGTCAAGTGTTCTTTGAAAACTTCTTTGAACCTTTAAGGCTTGGGGAAGCGTATACTGGCTAACTTAAGACCTACAGATGCAATCTACTCAGATTCAGGCTGGCTTCGGAGATCCAATGACAAAGACCAGTGGAATGGAGAAAAAACATGTCAGCCAATGGTCAATGTTCGGTGTCTTCGCACCCAAAGAGAACCGCAAGGCAGACACAACATCCACCCTAGTTGATAAAAAGCTACATCCCGGCAATGATACCGATGAAAAAGACTTCGTTCCTTCCAAGGACAATGTCCCATCAGTTGAACCGCCAACGGCTCCGGCTGCCATGAGGACAAACCTTTCCATCGCGCATACTAATAATGCAGTACGGACAGCTGGGCCCCCTGGGGCTCCCGCTGCTCTGAGAATACAGCTTCCGGCAGCACCAGCTGCGATGAGATGCCAACCACGGCGCAGTCTCAGACTTATACGCAAAGGCCAGGATGCCCGCCTATGCTCGCTAACAGCGGAAGCTGTGGCTGTTCCAGAGAGATTCTCAGGAAGACTTCTCCGGAGCATGAAAGGCGCACGGAAGGAGGGTGTGGCTACGGATAATTATGAAAATGGCACTCAATTCCAGCATGAGGCCCCATTGCAGAATGAGACTTCATTGCAGAATGACAAAGGGGTGAAAGCTGGTACTCCAGCCCCACTGAAAGTCAAGGATGGACGCATTATCAAGGGACCGAAGTGCAGGAGGACTCGGAAGAGACTTGCAACAAGGTTGGCCCAACTCGCGGGACAGGAGATGTCAGAGTCCAGCAAGGTCAGCAAGGTCAGCAAGGTCGGCAAGTCCGGCAATCACATCACCGCCAACTGTAACAATAAGAACATGAAGATCTTCGTAACATCTCGTGAACAAGCCGTCCAATTCGCGAACAACATCTTAGAAATAGGTGTTGCGCGAGAGCCTCGTCTCGTATTTTATACGGATGGATCTGGCGGATCACGCGTACGTGGCGGCCATGATGTCACTGGTGCAGCAGTGGCATACAAACGCTGCCTAGATATACCCACGCAATGGGTCCATGCTGCATTCGCTATCTTTGGCAGCAGTAATAGTACCGATGCAGAGCTCGTGGCAGTTGGTGCTGCCTTGAATATCGCCAGATGCGAAGCAGAGAAGTTCCGACTGGAGTCTGCAGAAAGTTGTGTGGCTTACCCTACAATGTTCATCATCACTGATTCACAGACTGCACTTTCTTGGATTGACCAGTATGTCAACGGCCAAGCCGCTAGAGAAAGGGTTGCCAGACGCCTCTACCACGCAGCCTTTACTCAACTCCTTGACCCTCTCGCTAGGCTAGAAAGCCTGGGCGTCAAAGTTGAATTTCACTGGACAAAAGGCCATGCAAAAGTTGAAGGCAACGTGATAGCTGATCACCTGGCTGGGAATGCTGTCAGCTGGATGAAGAAGAACCTGCTGAAGAGACACAGAGATCCAGATCCTACACGAGTATTCGAAGTCCACATGGCTCCATTCACGTCGGAAGAGGTTGTGATGCGATTCAAGGACCAGAAAGAAGATATCAGACTATTGCTGGAGGATTCAAATAACAACCAGAGCCACCAGTCCGCCGTCCCACATCCGCAGGATCTGTGGGAGGATGAATTGGCCGCGCAGGAGGATGAGCAGGGCGACCGAGAAGAGCAGGGCGACCGAGAAGAGCAGGGCGACCGAGAAGAGCAGGGCGACCGAGAAGAGCAGGGCGACCGAGAAGAGCAAGACGCCAAGGAGACGAAGAAGGGGACGGTGAAGAAACTCAAGGAAGCGCTTTTGCCCATCAAGAGGCTCGTCCAGAACGTCACCGGACACAAACGCAAACACGGAGAGTCGTCCAAGTCCGGGGCTAAGAAGCCAGTCGCTAGCGATATCTCCCAGGATGGTGGAGTGGCCAAGAAACGCGGTGCCGTGCCACAGGGCGACGCAAGAGGCAGAAATATTGAGGTGATCGACCTCACTGCGGAGGATGACGAGGAGGTTGCACGTGTGTTCCGCGAGGAGGAGATAGGGATCGAGGTCATTGATTTGACCGGCGCTTGAGCTGCGGGGCGTGCCAAGACGGAAAAGGGGGAGAGCTTGGCGGATCTCGCAAGGTCACGAACGATGATGAAATGACCAAGATCAAATGTCCGCCGTATCCATTCACGGGCGGATGTCTAATAAGTAGTGCGGCAAGATGATTCTAGATGATTCAGAATGCTGTAGGATGAAGCCAAACATCCTGTAAGTGCAAAATGGATATTTCTTACAGATACCAGTTATAGTGTGTTGCGAAAGAGGGGCTCCTCGAATGGACTTTTGGGGCTGTTTCTGGATCTGGCAGCAGAAATGAATAATTCAGACAACGGAAAGCAATGGAAAGGTATTATTACTCATGCACTTGATCTATTTTCAGTAGTGCTTCTGTCTCTCCGTGGAATACTATAGACATTACTCGTATTCGCGCGTCTAGAATCCGTACTACCGCCTTGGGTATATCTGAATGCGAAACGAAACCCTGAGTCCCCCGAAGAAACAAGCAGCAGAAACACAAAGGAAACCACTAAACGGTGCCCTGCCGTGTCGTAGGAACTGTTTTCTTAACAGAGAGACCAAACCCTCTAAGCTTCCTATGCACGTATGCAAAGCCATTCATTCATTCGTTACCTTTTCAATAGCAGCCCTCGTACTCCATAACCCCTCGCATCTGCTGTTTGTGCAAAGGGTAAGAAGAAGAAGAAAAGGGCCAAAATAGAAGAAGAATGCAACGACGAAAAAATTCCTTGTTTACATCTCGTCCTCGAAGAACTTGATGAGCGTGCGGGTGCCCGAGACGCCGAGGCCCATGAAGGGGTAGCAGATGTAGACGGGCTCCTGCTCGGCGCCGAACTTCTCGCGGAACTCGCTCTTGGCGACGAGCTTGAGCTGCTGCGCGACCGTCTTGTAGGTACGGCTGAGCAGGCGGGCCTTGATGCCGTTGAGGTTGTGGCCGATGGCGAGGTCATCCATGGCGCCGGCGCCGAAGGTGACGCTGGTGACGCCGGCCGACGTGAGGCTCTGGATGGCGCGCGAGATGAGCGCCTCGATGCTGCCCGTCGGCGAGCCTGGGAAATCGAGCGCGAACTTGATCTGGAACCCGTGCGCCGGCGACAGCCGGTGCAGTATGACTAGCCCCACGATCTCGCCGTTCTTGTCCTCGGCCCAGAGGTATCGACGGTGCTCCATGGAGATCCAGGGCCGCACCTCGGTGATGTGCACCTGCTTCTTGCCCTTGCGGCCTTCCTTCCAGTCCGCGATGCGCTTGTCACACCGCTCCCGCACGTCCTGGGGCACGGGCTCGCCCAGCGCCGTCTCGTAGATCTTGACGTCAGCGTTCTTGGCCTTTCGCTCCTTCCGGCTAACCTCCTTAGAGACGTGGTTCACATCCACACGCTCCTCGGCAACGCACGTGAGCGTGCGCCATCCTAGCTTACCGCCGAGGATGTTCTCGACCTCGGCCGAGACGAGGAGCCAGAGGGGGCGCAGGTCTTTTTCTTTGGTTAAGTACTTCAGGAATGCGGCGATAACCGAGGGATACTGGCGGGGATCACAGAGCGGGTTCCCCATGATGAGAGCGTATCCGTTGTCCGTAGCGTAACCGACTGCCGCGCCGGTGTTCGTGTCCCGCCAAACTTCGTACCGCTCGTCGAGCCAGGATGTGTTTGTGGCGTCGCCATAGTTCACGATGAGCTTATCAAGGTCGGGAAGATGCACGTGACTATGATCGCCCTCGAAGGCGTAGCGGATAGTGTCGGCTTCCGGGAAAGGGAGCTGGAAATCTCTATGGGCATTCTTTTCTGGCAACGACTTCGGGTCTCGGGGGAATAATGTGGCGTTTCGGACGTCACCTAGATTCAAGAGGAGGAAGATAATGCGTTCGAGGCCGATACCACAGCCGGCATGCGGCGGCGCTCCCCACTGGAATGCCTGCATATACTCCTCCATTGTGCCTGGATCAACGTTCGATTTCTTCATCCTCTGCGCTAATATCCGA
Source organism: Monosporascus sp. MG133 (assembly GCA_004155925.1). Taxonomy (NCBI): domain Eukaryota; kingdom Fungi; phylum Ascomycota; class Sordariomycetes; order Xylariales; genus Monosporascus; species Monosporascus sp. MG133. Next base: position 109,884 of record QJNX01000168.1, on the reverse strand, counting down.
GGGTCATTGATTCTTTGACCACCGGTGGTGATTTCTTGTCCACGGAGGAAGATGTCGAAGGAATTGGTGACCTTCTCGTCATTAGGATCAAGGTGGGTGTAGAAAGGTCTGGCGGAAGTAGGGAATTTATCAAGAATGTAATAGTCAGTCTTGTACTTCTCCTTCACCAGCTGCCCGAGGCGAATCTCGGCACGAGTTCCGAGATCCTCATTTTCGGAAGCTGGTCTGCCGTCATCGTCAGTCCAGCCGGAGGAGTTGAGGAGCTCCACGCCCTCCTTGAACGTGAGGCGCGGCGTCTTCTCTAGCCAGACGAGATCCTCGTGGGGGAATCGAGACTTGACAACCTCCAATTCCTTTCTGTGACGTTCATATACGCCCTTAAAGATGTTCTTCAGCATCTCGTCGATCACGTCCAGGGCTTCGTGGTAATCCTTTTGGATTTCCATTTCCAGATCTAGGCCGGTGTATTCCGTCAAGTGTCGGTGGGTGTTACTGTTTTCGGCTCGGAAGACTGGTCCGATCTCGAAAACGCGGCCGAAATCCGCCGAAATGGCCATCTGCTTAGCCAGTTGCGGGCTTTGTGCCAGGAACGCTGTTCTGCCGAAATATTGCACTTTGAAGACTTCGGCACCTGATTCGGTGGCGGCCGGCTGCAGCTTTGGGGTCTGGATCTCGATGAAGTTTTGGTCTAGCAAAGTCGAACGAAAGAGGTGACAAATAGTAGACCGGATCCGAAGAATGCTCTGCATCATGGGAGTCCGGAGGAAAATGATTCGGTTTTCGTTGCGCACTCGCATCGATGCCGCGAGTTTCTTCTCGTGAGTCTCCTCATTCTCCTCGACCTGGTCCATGTTGTATACGTCGATGGACAATGGTTCGTCTACAGATACCAGCACATGCATGCTCTCGATGACTATTTCTACGTCGTGGATGGTGCATGTCTTGATATACTCCGGCGCCTTGCGGACTTCGGCTCTGACGTGCACGAGGGATTCGGCGTTGAGATGTTCTGCCCAGCGAACGAATTGTTCCGAAATGGCGCCTTCACGGACCGCTAACACGCCCTGGACGGTATCTTCTCGCTGGCGGAGTAAGACGAAAGCCAACTTGGCACTGATATTTCTGATATGGTGAATTCGCGCCTTGAATTCGATTATCTCACCAATCATGTCGGCGGTGAGGTTCTCAAGCAGGTATGACCGCGGTAGGTCCTCACCGCTAAGGGTGCCATATCGGGATGCGATGGCGGCTGGTTCTCTGGCGCGCGCAGTTTCCTCCTGTTCTTTCCGTTTCTGATGCAGAGATTCGCGCGCCTGCTCGGCAGACTTCTTCCTGGCTCGGGCCTCGTATACCTTCTTCAGGTTCTTCTGTCCCCTCCCATCCTCCAGCGCATCTGTATCGCCAATCTTTATCTTGGTGATGTGATTTTTGGCGGAAGAATGTCCAATAACGCGGTTGAGCAAGAGGAGAGGCTTCTTGAGCGAGCCACCGGCCATGGTGGCTGCTAATCTGGCTACACGTTTTTGAGGATGGAAGTGAATATATGGTTTTGCGCAGGAATGCGATGCCGCAGATGTGTGTGACGCCGGCCAGTAGGTAATTTGCACCTTGTTTGTATTATAAATGTTGCCAAGCTGATGAGCAAAAACGCCCAGAAGTGTGTGTGGTACAAATAGGTAGGGGATGGGATTTCTAGTTTCTTTAAGTTGTAGAAGATTCGCAACATAAGCTTTTGCCGCATACCCGCGCCAAGCAGATTCCCGAGGAAAGGCCTCCCGTTACCTGGATTCCCTGACGCACTTTCATGTTCCATAAGCGAATCTCAAATCGCATAGTTGTTACCTTAGCGGGGGGGCCTTGCAGGTTTCCCGGATCAACTACATCACAGTCGCAGGCTACAAGCAGCAAAAACCAGGTTCCTGCCGAGATAAACCGGAGCAAATGACCCGCTGGAGCCTGGCAGCTTTGTTCGGACCAATGTGGATTAGAATAATCCCCATCTACGTCCAGATTCGGTAATCGCCTTCTCCACTGGCGGGGCGAACCGTCCCACCCAACTTTGTATTTATTGGTCTTATCATGTTCGTATCCATTTGTACGAAAGTGCGAAGTAGCTCGGCGTTCCTTTTTACATTGGACGTCATTAGTCCGAAAGCCCCTTCAGGGGGACCTCGGTATTGACGTCACAGTGAAAAGCGATGCTTTTCATGGGATCGTCCTGCTGATAGCTGCATTTCCTCAACACGGGATTCATTTCATTAATTTAGTAAGGAGTCGTACACTATTTAAGCATTCGTATGACCAGCCCTGCCACCAATACCTGGATGTATCTGCGCCCATTGCGTACATGGCGCAGTACTATGTAGGCGGGCCAATCCTCTGGCAGCTTGGCTAGTGAAGTCATGCTATCAATTGCCTACTTACGTACAATGCTACTTTAAGGAAACCTGCTCTGTCTGTACTATACTGCTTAATTCGAACTGGTGATCTCACCTCGCAATTATAGGTTGACGACTACCAAAAGTAAGTTCACCCCTACGGTCCTCCCGGCTCGCATCGTATTGGGCCTAGTGTGTGATCAAAATTCGTTATTCCATCATGGAGACCTCAACATCTACGCTAGAGAATCAAGAAGATGAAGTGTCACACGTTGAGGCTACTCTATCCAAACAGCGACCAACACTCCCCGGAAAGCAGCCAACCAGGGCCGCCGATAAGACAGGGAAGGCTCCTCCTTCGAGAGGACGGCTTCGTCTCAGCGCCAATTGGTGGAGGTCACTACAATGCGTGGGAATGAGCCTTCACTTTCTCGCCTACCCTCGACCTCCAAACCCTAATTTCGTGCGATCCATACCCTCGACCTTGTCCAGCCGGAAAGGTAATTTCGCATTGCATTTCTATGTGCCCGATGGTTACAAGAAGACGGCAAGATGGCCGGTCGTAGTGAACTTCCACGGCGGCGGCTTCACAATCGGCAACGGGACCGACGATGCGCGATTCGCCCGGTTCGTTCTGGAAAAGGCTCACGCCGTCTTCGTTTCGGTCGACTACCGCCTGGCTCCCGAATACCCCTTCCCCACAGCTGTAGAGGATGGCGCCGATGCGTTGCTGTACATCATAAAAAAAGCTGAGGAGCTCAGAGTCGATCCAAACAGGATTGCGACCTCGGGCTTTTCTGCCGGCGGAAACATTGCCATAACGGCGCCGCTACGCCTGTCGCAACTGCGGAAGACCCAGACTGTACCCAGCCACCATGTTGTTGCTCTTGCGACGTGGTATCCAATAACCGACTACACCCTAACGCGCGAGGAACGGCGTTTGACTGCCATACGCCCCGAGGAGTGCCTCTCGCCAGCACTCACGGACCTGTTCGACGCGTCGTACCTCTATCCGCCGGAACTCAACCTCGCGGATCCGTATCTATCGCCTTCAAAGGCATCCGACGAATTGCTCAAGGAGGGCATCCCCGACAAGGTGCTCTTCTACACTTGCGAATGGGACATGCTGCTGCACGAAGGTGAAGAGCTCTCGCAACGGCTGAAGGGCCCGCCGATATCCAAGGATGTCCGCTACACGATGATACGAGGCGTTGCGCACGGGTGGGACAAGGGGCCTAATCCGATGAAGACGCCACGCAAGTCCGAGATGTTGTATGCGGATTGCTGCCACCAGCTTAAAAAGGCCTTTCGCCAAGCTTCAGATACATCAAGTGCATAGAGTCCTAATCGAGAGTGGTCGAAGAAGTTGAGCCAAATAGCGAAGACCATTAGCGCTGTTAGGAATCGAACCTAACTCACTATTTGGCTCCACCTGTAGAAGAGAGCCATATTAGAAGGTTGCTTCAGCTATGAAGACTATGTAATATACCATTCAGGAGCGTCATTCGATATTCTACTGCAAGAATATGAGCTAGGGTTCATCTAAAGCCAGATAGAGTTCGGCTGGCGTTGTCCTAGCTCGTTTCTATATCCAAGCATAGAGAGTCTTAAGCTGAGATTCAGTGTACACACGGCAGGCTGAGTACCACTGCCGGCTGCTAGAGCCAGGTAAAAACGTAAGTAAGATACACGAGAGCGATTCCCTCGAAGTCCGAATCGAAACATCGTCCTAGATAGTCTCTAGCATAATGGGATGCTATTTCGGTCACTTAGAGCAGTAACCATACTCGGAGTCTAGAGCCTGAGATTAGGGAGGCATACGTCATCACAAGAAAGAGGCAAAGGAGGCCGTACATATGTATGTACCCCAGTTTTTATTTAAGGGCAGGGGTGGCGAGAAATGCTAATCTGATGTTACACTAACCTTCTTTTAACGTGCAGTGGCTCTCACTATACGTCTTGGATGACAAAAGGCTGGAACGATCTCAGCAACTGATCGGACCCACCCATTTACAGGACATGGACGAAGGCTCAACGTCATAAGATGCCAAGCAAGCTCTGATGTATGATGATGCTTGCTTACAGTCTTACAGAACAAAGAAAACTCCGCCCCGACGACGTGATTGAATATCAAAAGAGAGAACGGCCCCCGGGTTGTGTCATTTGATTCAAAATGTGGAATTTGGGACTTTTCCCAATAGATCTGATTCTGCTGAACGACATAGTCGTCCTCTGGCTACCTACCTATCTATCTATCTCACCAAGAGCAATGCATACTCTCTAACTTGCATCCATCGAGCTACTTAACTTATTCTTTTGCCATTGATACAGCCCTCCGACTCAGAATTCGAGGGGGGGTTCTCGTATCCTAAACATGTCGTCTGATAGTAAGGACCCCGAGGCTGTCGGTGACAGCCAGGCGGTAGAGCCCTCCCGCCCCCAACAGCCAACAGCGCCTGTTATACATGGGAAGCCCAAGTACAAGCTGGCCGGATTGCCGCGACTCGACTACAATATCATGCATTATAAGGTGAAGCTGTTCATTGTCACGGGGCTCTTGCTATTTGAAGGAAGCATCGCACCCGTCTTGCTGTACTACTCTCTTACCTACGGTACCAATTTGAGAGAAGGCATCAGTGAGTTTTACCAAGGCCCAGTGGCATCCCCCAAACCTTCCTTCACACAAGTACACGGGGCCGAGTCATTCGCTCGTCGAATGCACATATCGAGTCAGGGATGTCGTGGGGTTGATCATTTAAGGTTTCCAAAACTGACACGCATCACCAACCCCCTTACTAGTCTTCGCCATCATCACCTCGTTGTTCGGCTTCATCTCCGGGTTCGAGTTCGCGCTGAGGTCGTGGCGGCTGATTCTGAAGGAGGACACGTACCGGCCGCTCGGCGAGAAGCGGTGGCGGTTCGACTTCACGCACCAGAGCCTCGGCCTCATCTACACCATCATGACGGCGATCCTCATCGGCGGCTCGATCCCGCACCCGCCGCTCGTGCGCCTTCTCGCCATCCCCATGCCGCTCTTCTTCATCCACATCGGCCTGCAGGGTATCATCATGGGCTGGATGGCCGAGCGCCGGGCCCCCGCCCTCGTCCGCGTCAGCTCCGTTGCCCGCGGCGAGCCCACGCCCCCCTTCGTCCTGCCCCTCATCGAGGACGTCGTCGCCGTCGATGGCGACGGTAAGAAGGCCTACCGGCAGCGCCTGATGGAGAGGTGGCGGGTCAGCCGGAGGTTCCGGGCCATGATCAAGGGCCTGAACTGGTTCTGGGGAGTCGGGTCCCTGGCCTTCGGCATCGGCCTCATGGTGGTCGTCTGGACGACGCCGGAGGTCATCGCGTACGGCGTCGGTAAGTTAACGTGCACCCGCCCCTAGTGCGGTTCTTATTTGCGGACGTCTAACGCTGTAATAGGATGGGGCGCCCCGCTCATCTTCATTGCTATATGGACATTCGTCACGGTCGTTTGGACGCGGCGGGGTCTTCACTTCGAAAAGCTCGGTTGGACCTCCGAGCTGGATGCCCGAGAAGCCAAGCTGGGCTCTCAGGATCCGGACCTGTCGCTACGAGAGGGATCCTTCCGAGACGAACAAGTCGTTGGCGCTACGGATCCGGCGATACAGGCAAGGGAAAACGCTGAAAAGCCTGTAGATACAGGCGTATAAGATGGAAGATACGAGTCCATGATCTGCATGGCGTAAACGAAATTCATTAGTAGAATTATATTCAGATATACCGTAAAAGAGCCCGTTTCGAGGTGATGCGTACGATGCTCCCTGTTCCAAGGTTTCGCGACTTTTCTGAGTCTGTTCTTGAATCGGCCGGGTCGAGTGTGATCCTGTCCCTCCATCTAGGTAAACTTTATTCGAAGACACTCTCGAAACGCGGCCGAGTTGCCCTGGGAGCCATTGACTAATTTCCTTACGACGGATTTTCGGCAAGCTATTGTGGTATTGGGATTTTGCAGAATGCGGGCCCTTTTTTTGCCCCTCGATCCGTCCCCTTTCCACTGCTGTCTCCATTGCCGGACGGGCCCGCCGATGCCGTATCAGACAACGGAGATACCGTTTAAGGTATTCGTCGGGACGCATGCTTTAATAATTGGTGGATTGCAATCTTTCCCACAGTGGACGACGCTGACGCAGTGCGTGGTTACGTTTCTTTGGGCGACGATTAGGGGGCTAAGTGATGGCGAAAGGACATAAGCAGTGGTAGGCGCGTGGCGACTGAATCGATGTCTTAGCCATGATCTGGTGCTCTCTTCCGCTATTCGAACGCCTTCGCAAGGTTTAAGATCATAGCCCGTCTTGGGCAGGCTGAAGTCCGCAGCGCCCGTAGTGCGGCCGCTGTCATGATGATAGACAAGCGAACACAACATTACCTATCACCACCTAGTCATTATCGGGTTTCCAAAGAGTCTGACGGCTATTGGCGCAGAACACACATCTCTGTGCTCCTCCGCCTCGGTTCCTTGGACTCCTTAGCGAAGTGTCCATTTCAGTTCTACACAGACACTCAAGAGGGCACGAAGAACGAGGCATATGTGATGCGATAAGGCGCAGTCTAGACGAACCCGTCATGTAAACGTCCAAGGAAGTCCGAGATTTGACTGGCTGTGTGAGTATGCACGTACCTACCGCCCCCGTCAAATATGGGCTTTATACCCCTTCGTACCTTACCTAGCTACTCCTCAGTAGAATCGGAATTCGTGGGCAACCGACTCACCGGACCACTTTGCAGGGAACGACCGACGTAATTAACCAGTTCCTAGGGCTCGCAGTACCATGCTGTTAATTGAGCTTTTGTCGATGATCCTTGGCGGTGGGTATGGGTGGCCTGACTAAGTACAGGAGAGACCTAACTAAGACTCTTATTCAGTGAGCTCGGAGAAGAGATGAGTAGTTTTTGGGCACCCTTTAGACCAGCCAGACGGGACCCTTCAAGAGGCTGAGGTGGAAGTTACATGTCATGTTAGGTTCGATTCCTAACAGCGCTAGTTGGTACTTCCTGTCGGTCGCGCCCATCTGGCTGATGGTCAGGCTACCTAATAAGCCAGGCTTCGAGGCCAGAGTCATCTGACGATTCCAGTCGCACTTGCAAAACATAACCCGCGGTTGCGCTTCGCGGTTGTGGGTGGGGATTGCCTCTTGTCGGCACTCAGGAGGCCAAACTTTACGCAAGATGCACCATCAGACCACGCTGCAAGGAACCAAGAGACTCAGGAAATTTATGTCTATTGTGGTCGTCAAGAGGTCATACGGGAGTAGCCTACATAGGAATAGCAACGACCGTCCGGGTCTAACCCAGTTCTGGCGCCAGGAATCTCAAGAAGTGATCCTATACTAGCGGGCCAGGAGCAGCATCGACAATGCTGTTGGGTGAATATGAGCCGGACGCATTAAGAACCCGCACGCAGGTTATGTTGCAACTTGCAGGCTGCAACCTGCAGGCTGACCCGCAGGCCGCAGCTTGCAGGTAGCCTGCATCAGTACTGTGTAGCCTTCGAGTAGACTGATAAATAAAACCCAACTTGAGAAAAGAAGTCCCTTGCAATACAACTGGATCTGACTTCACAGGGCCAGAACTTACAGAAGGCAGAACCCTTTTCGTGCCAGGACCATGCCTCGAGATCCCCAGTAAGTCCTCTGTGACATTACATTCAATACTGAAGGTTGAAGCCAAAGGTGAGTCATCTTTGGCTCGTAGCTGCGTGTTGCTTGGCCAATCAGGCGTCTGCTGCTGGAGCGACAGTTGCCACGGCAGGTGGTAAGTGCAGACCGGCAGAAAAAAAAAAGTTGGCTGATTGTAGGCTGAGGCCACACCGCTCTCAGAATATATAAGCCAGCCCTGCCTCCCCGACTTTGCTCTGTTTTTTCCTTTCTTCTTTAGCTCTCTTTGCCTTTTGGCTTAGATCAAGTGTAGTATCTGTTCTTTTCAGTTTAATCTCTGAAAGTACCACACTGTGGTACAATCGTGATTATTCTAATTTTTGCCCCCCGGGGGCGGCCCTCTGTGCTTGCGCATGGTCACTCCCACCGTGTCCCTGGTATTACACTGCCTCCAGGTGACGCGAACCCTTTTTCATTGCTATCTCTAGCTTGTCTAGGGTTGTGAGGAAGAAAGGATCTGTTAATATCGGGCTCCGTCGCCTTCTGGGAGGTGTATCGCAGACAGTTTACAGGGTATTGAAGATTCTGTGATGTTAGAAATAGGTGGTGCGTGGCCAGGCTATCGGCTGAGGCAGGCTGTAAGGGTTCCTACCATCTCTAATAGTGACAAGCTTTAGCTATTTGTTGTAATGGGGGAAAGTTGACTAGAGAACCAAATTAAAGACAATCGTTTGTGAATGCAATGTTGCCTGTTATATATCGAACCATCCAAGCTTAAAATCTCAGGCGGGATAGAAAACAGTCTCGTAGCATTTAATATCTTCACTGTGAATTTTCCTAGGTGATGAGGACGCTGTGTTCAACTTATGACCCATGGTTGCCCCTCCGTTCATAAAGAATTTACCTCACTCAACATTTCGAAGTGTGCATCACCATAGCCCAAAATGGCGAGCAATAACTCCCCCATGATTGACCCTTCCATTTTTGAGTATCTTAAGGCCACCGGCGAGGAAGAGGTCGTGGTAAACGACAACCTGTTCAAGATCCTCGCGGACTTGAACCGCCACGTCTCGACCTCCCAGGGCCTTCTCAGCCGCATCCACTCCACCCCGAGCTCGAAGCGTGAGTATCGCACAAGCCACGACAGCTTTGCGGTTTGACGCTGACCTCAGACGATAGTCCAGCCGCTACTCAAGCAGGTCGAGGACGATGGCATCAAGCAGGAGATTGAGAGCGTGGCAGCGCTGTCCAAGTTCGCCTCCAACTATCCCTACTACAAGTACGTCTGAGAATTTCAGAGGCTTCCGTTCACTTTGCTAATTGCTTCTTTAGATACAACCACAGATGGTCTCGCTCTATTCAGAATGTCGTCGGCACGATTCTATTGACGGCCTGGTTGGGCGGCCTGGGGACCGAGTCCCGCCCAGGTGAGGTTGGTCGCCTTCTGACCATTGACGAGGTCGGCGAGATTCTTCAAGGTGACTATTACAGACATGTATGCGCGCACTTATATCCACGTATGGCTAACATGGAGCTATAGTCCCCGTCAACCTCAAGGACAAAGATGCCTTCCACATCACCATCGAGGAGTACCTGCTGGCTATGACCGATATCACCGAGGAGCTTAGCCGCCTGGCTATGAACTCGGTGACCATGGGCGACATTGACCTCACGGTCCGGATCAGCGGGTTCATCAAGGACCTGTTCGCGGGCTTCCAGCTCCTGAACCTGAAGAACGACACCCTGCGACGGCGTGTTGATGGGGTCAAGTATCACGTCAAGAAGGTGGAGGACGTCATCTACGATCTTTCGTTGAGAAATCTGCTTCCTCAGTCATCGGAGAAGGAATCCTGAGGGAGACGGTTTCGCACAAAGTACAGATTACCGAACAGGGGAGCTCATATCGCTGCAGGCATGCCTATCGAGGGCAATAGAGATGCCCCTGATGACGCTAGCTACCTACATAGTTATCTAAGAACTTACGATGGGTTTCTTATGATGATGCTTTGAATCCCGAACCTACACATGCTGCGATAGAACACTAGCGGTCTCTATCCTCTACGAATGCCCATACCACAGTTCCGTGCCTATCCTTCAAATAGGTAGTGGTGAATATTCAGTGGTGAATCTGTTCAAGAAATTCCAGCCAGAGCTTCAGTTCGTTATCGTTATCAGTCCTATCGATAAAGCTGTGGACGTCCCCCTGCGCAATGTGTCAATTAGAACACTCGGAATGTTGCGACGGACCCTCCTTGACCTTCCCCTAATTTCGCCCGTCTTTCAACACCTCGGCGCTTCGCAGGCAGCCAGCTCGCCGAGGATACATTCAAGCTCTCGTTATCCTGCCAACCACCTGACTTCCAACAACCGCGCAATGGTCCTACTAGATCCGGTGACCGCTATGTCGTCTCCAAACAAATCCAGCGCAATCCAGGCGAAAGCCACAGACGGAGGAAGCGACGCGCCCACCCAGCCGATCCGGGTCCTGGGGACACCGCAGGCTCAAGCGCTGCGGCATACGCACCCGGTCCTGCTGCTCTCGTTGTTCGCTCTCAGGTTCAAGGCTCTGGTAGCCGATCCCGTATCAATCATGTACAATTCGCTGCCGGTACTCGTGGCCATACAGACGGCGTACGCCATCATCTGCCTGCCGGCAGCGGGCTCGCAAGGCGCGAAACCGGCGCGAAAGCCTCGGCCCGGCGAGAAGAAGAAGCCTGGTTCGGACGCCTCGGGTCCCAATATCACGGTCGTATGTCCACGCTCCTCTCTGTCCTTCAGCAATTAGCGCTTCCCTAAATACGCACGATACGCTAACTAACCATATTCCTCCCCCGTAGACGACACTCGTGGCCCTCGTCCTGTCCCTCGTCGCGGCGACCGCCCTGCATGCCGTCTTCGTGCTCTTCGGGGCGCCCTTCCTCACGCACCTGCCGCACACCTTCCTCTGCGCGGCCTACCTGTCGCTGCTGGGACTGTTCCCACTCTTCTACACGCGCGGGCTCGCCGACGCCGAGTGGCTCGAGATCCTCGGCGCCCGGGCGCCCCTCGACGAGGTGTTCGGTGGGCTCGCGGGCGCCTGCGTCGGCGCCTGGCTCGGCGCCGTGCCCATCCCGCTCGACTGGGACCGCGAGTGGCAGAAGTGGCCCGTCACTATCCTGTGTGGCCTCTTCGCCGGGTACGTCCTTGGGAAGCTGGTCGGTGGTACGGTGGCTTTCGGGAGACGGTTCGGATAGGGCCTGTAAGGTATGTTAGATATGTACGTCAGTGTGAAAGAATATAGATGATACACTTTTCCCGTATAAGTGTGCCACAGACGTGTCTTCTGTCCAGCTCTGTTGGGGAGATCTGGTTTACGCTAGCTCCTTAAAAGCCACTTCGCAGAGGTGGAGAGATCGTCATCTGCCATTGGTAACCCATGGGTCCCTGTTGAGAAGCTTCCAGGCGGACTACCGGAGGTCTGGCTAAAGAGCAACGTACGGTTCCACGCGGCTACGGAGAATGGAGATCCATCGACGCGCCCAGGCGTATGTATGAGGTCCAGCCACCCAGAAGAACGCCGAGCGCTTGGGCGCGAGAGGTTCAAGGGGCCGTCCAACAAAGCCCTAGTCTGGCAATGATGTCCCAGAGTGCGGCCATGGGACGGCTTCACCAATTGGCAACAAGTAGCCATGAACAATGTGCGCCTTGATCATGATACCACTTGAACACGTCCTAGGTAGTCCCGAGTGATTTATGCAGTGATTTAGGTGCAGTCATGTATAGGAATAATTAATCCTGACGGGGGTACTGTGCGGCGAGGGATGGCGTGCTGCCATATCTGGAATTCGCAGCTCAGCCGGGAGAAGATCAAATCTGGGAAATTTAGACGACGCCATTTTCTAGAGCCTGGAGGAACTGAGTGCGTGCGCATGCTGTAGAGGGGAAGGGGGACGAATGTGGAGAGATGAGCCTATAAGCCGAACTACCTAGACTATGTCGCCATGAGGCAGGTCCTGAGATGGCCCATTCTGCCGCCTATTATTTCGAGACGCATGTCCATCTAGACCTCCATGCGTGCGTTGGACACGAGCGGCATAGTTCCCGTCTTCACGCAACTGCTTAACAAGAGATGGTACGCAGTAAGCCTAATAAAGGCATGAATTGTCAACGGACGGGGGTATTTGGTAAGTAGGTTACGATGATTGCCAGTCTCGGGCTGTCATACGGTCGCTTTACCTTTATTATCATCCCGGCACATCTCTTGGACTTGGAACCCAACCAAGTTCCATACCTCTATAGTATAATCTAGGCAATAAATCCCAGTGTTCGAAACGCCAGATACGCAGCAATCCGCTGCGCTCTGCTCGAGAGCTCGCTTTTCGTAACCGTACAGTTAAGCCTCTAGACTTTTGCCAATCTCCTTCTCCGCGCCGCCGTGCTGCCAGAAGATGTAAACCAACCAGATAAAATGCAGCAACTCGACCAGCAAGACCTGCGCGCAGGACTTCGCGCTCCTCGCGAGTTTCCGTAGCGGGCCCCTCGCGTCCTGCTTGACACCATCACCACCACCACCACAACTCCCATCCGGATCACCGCCCCCTTCCCCGTCCGCGACGACCATGCCCCTGCACACGTCGAGGAACAGCTTCGGGTCGTCGGTGATGACGCCGTCGAACCGCCTGCGGACGGCCCAGCGCATCCAGGCGGCGTCGTTGACGGTCCAGACGAAGAGCGGGACGCCGGCGCGGCGCATGTCGCGGGCGAAGCGCGCGCCGAGCAGCGGCGACGCCAGCGAGAACCGCAGCATGCTGGCGGCCGAGACGAGGCGGTGCCGCAGCAGCGCGCGCGCGTACGTCGTCGAGAACCCCACGTGCGCGAGCCGGAACCCCGGCAGGTGCCGCGCGCCCTGCCGCGCGAACGCCGCGTTCCAGCAGCACACGAGCACGCGGTCGCGCCAGGGCCGCCCCCCGCGCGCCCGCGCCGGCACCGAGTCGAGCGCCGCCGCTATGCGCCGTAGCATCTCGCCCGGGTCTCCGTCTCTCTGTTCGGCGGGGCGTGGGACGTCAGCCAGCCGGCCAGCCAGCCCATGGCCGCTAGGCAGGTATTTCGGGGTGTTGCGGGCTGAGAAACCCCGGCCACGGAGCCCAGGGGGGCTTTCCGATGGGGTTGACCGCCTGAGGGCCTAGAGCGGTGTGGCATGGAGGACGTACCTTGATGTCGAACATGACCCATATTTGCTCCAGCCCCGGCTCGTTCATGTACTCCAGCAGATCCACCAGCCTCGCCATCGGCTGGTGCGGCTTGCGGAGCGTGCGCAGCTGGCTCAGGTAGCCCCAGTCGTGGTCCCGGACCTTGCTGTCCTCGCCGAAGGTGCGCTTCAGCGAGGCGTCCTGTGCCGCTCGGGTCAGTCAACTCCTTTTTCCATATATATGCAATGCCGGCGAAGATCATTTAGCTTGGTTACTACTACCACCACTGCTGCGGCTGCTGCCTTCTCTCATCTTCTCTTCCGCTTCCGCCACCTCCATTTCAGGCGTCCCCCCCACCCCCGCGCGGGCAGCCCTCTTCTATATCGGGAGTTGGTGACAACGTAACGCGGCGCCTCCGCGGAAAAGGGTATCACAAATACGAGCATATGTGCCTAGGTACGTATACTGACATGCATCAACACCACGACACCGTCCCTTGAGAGCCGCAGATCGGTCTCGAACGCGTGGGCGCCGGCCTCGGCCGCCCTGCGGAACGCCTCGATGGTGTTCTCGGGTGCGACTGCGCTGTAGCCGCGGTGAGCGATGGCCTGCGGCAGACGGCGGGGACGTTCTTGTCGCCGTCTCCGCCGCTCTCCTTCTCCCGGCGCATTGTCGTCGTTTTCGGCGATGTCGTGTTGGGGCGGCGTGGGGACTGGCGGTGGACGGTCTAAGTTAGCGACTTTTCCCACCTCTACTCTCAGTTTTAAGAGGCGGAATGGTTGGTGGGCTTCTCCATAAGACGTCCCTGGGAGAGGAGCTGGTTAGTACTCACCAGGTGCCCAGTCCCCTGGTAGTAATGAGCCGTTGTCGTCGTCGCCCGAGCCCAGCAGGGCCGTCTTCTCGCCTACGGCTCTCATGGCGGTCGATGCGTTCTTTTTCAACGGCAGGCTACCAGACGCGACAGACAGGCAGGCAGACGGGCAAGCGATATAAGATTAAACCCGACCACCAAACTACAACGGGAGCGCTCGGAGAGGCAAGCCAAGATGTCAGGAAGCTGTAGCAGGTTACATCACACTCACACACCGCATTACCGAATCAGTCAGACATGGCGGCAGAGAACCAGCGGTCCGATAAAAAGTCCAGAAGTTGGCGAGCACAGAGGAGACGAAGATCCAGGAAGCAAAAGAAAGAAAGGGACTCCAGCTGCTCTGTTGTTCACCCACGGTCTAGTCTAGACCTACACACCTACCTCTTTATTACCAACACCTAGGATGCTCCATCCGACCCCATCCACTTGCTGACCAGGTGCAGCGCCGTGACCGCTCAGCCGCCCAGCCATTTATTAGCGAGACGGAATAGGGTTGGCCAGGGCTGTGGTGCTCAATCCTCCATAAGCATGTGGCTGGCTCGACGTGTAATGATATGCATGAATGCATACACGTGCGTTAGAAGGGAAGGCTGGGATGGGATATGCAGGTCCTGCCCCACGCCGGCGGAGATAGGCCGGAGTTTATAGCCCGAAGTCGCGGCGCGTCTCCGTCTTAATATTATACCTGATCCTGCGCCTTTTCGTCTCGGGTTCCCGGATTCTTGGGACGAGCCGAATGGCACATACATAGCTAGATATGTAACTGCGCCGTTGGAACCGTACACGGCGGCGCCTATTCACAGACGCATACATGCATAATCAGGCCAGGTGGGTAGCACGGTAGGTAATGTAGTTCAGCCCAGGGACACGCGAATTTGAGACATGCAGTTCAGAGTGTATACTTCCAAATGCTATGGAGGTCTTATCAACAGACACGGTAGCGGTGTATATATATCTGTCGGCAGAGCCCTAAAACCGAGATTCCCCGCCCCCCTATTTCACGGTCGAAACAAACAATGTCATAGGCAATTCAGGGAACACTGGGTATCAATATGTATTCTTCCTCCTTTTGTCACAGCCTACAAAAAAAAGGACCCCGGTTTAGACAACTTTTGTTTTTCTGAACAGTTGACAACGCTGGGTACATACATACTTAAGCTTATACATGATCGGTCAATGGTGGTATAAACTCAGAAGTCCTCATACCCAGGCGGGAGCCGCTGCTATATGAGGAACGTCTGCACAAAGGAAATCGAGCAAAACAAGTGACTGCTGTTGCCTCGACTAGACACAGGGACTTACGATTCGCTTCCCAGACAGGCGGGGACCATCAATATTCCACGCAAGGCCCCAACCCGCTCGTTACCCAGCCTAGCTCCATAAGCCCCATATCGTCCCCATGCCGAACCCGCCTGGTCCGCCACATCCTTGCTAGATGGGCCGGGGCGGGGAGAATACCCATCCCCAAAATAGTAGCGGCAGACCGAAGCAGAACCCATATAAAAGCGCGGCGCAAGTGCCGAAAACCCTAACCGAAACGAACCGAATCACGCCTGTGCTACCACGCTGAAACCGTAGAATACAAGACCCGTGCCAAGCCAAAAATGACTGTCCAGATACGCTCTAGATCCCAAGGTCCAAATCCAGGCCGTCGAGAGCCAAGATTCCGTCCTGACTCGACCTCGCTGACGGTAGCAAGGTATTGCGGTAGTCCTCTTGTCCAATGTTCTGCAGAAAGAGGTCGCTGGAGCCCAGGTCGTCTCCTGAGCTAAGGCTGTCCTCGCTGATGCTGGGCACGCTCTGTGAAGCCTGATTGGCCGCCAGGTCGCCGATGCTGAAGCTAGCCAGATCCCATGCATCAGGAGACCAGTCACCGCCTAGGTTGGCCGTCGCGCTACTCGGCGTCTCCGTGACCGGGAAGCTAGGCCCGCCGTAGATGGCGTCGTACATCTGGCCGTTGTCCATAGCACCTAGCAGGGCTTCCCATTCGGTAATCGAGACCCCGCCGCCACCGCCAACACCTTTGTTGGGCAGCTGCTGGCTTGTTGAGTAAGGCTGGCTGGATTGCGTAAGGGGTTGCGAAGCCGCATTGCGATTTCGCAAGGGTGACGTAGCCTGCTCCTGCTCGGCGCCCGCGGCGTTGAACGAGAGGTAGTCGAGATTCGGTCTCACCCTGCGTCTCATTGATTGCTGGATCTGGGATAGCGAAAAGCGATGATCGCGGCGGGGTGGCGCTTGCTCCGTCGGTGTTTGGTCAAACGATGCGCGTGACTGTGAGCGATGGATCTCCGGCCGTGGCGAGGGGATGTGAGGCACTGTCATGCGACGGAGCTTCTCTTGTTGCGACAGCAAATCCGCCTCGCTCATGCTCGCCGCCGTCCTTTGACTCAGGCTATGGAGTCCATTCTTTTTCGGTGCGTTAGCTGGCGGTGATGCTCTTGTTGGCGGAGCACCCATGCTTGCCTCTGGACTCTTCCGTGTTGGACTTGCTCGGGATCGCTGGTCGACCGAGATGAGAATCGATGCCACCCGTTTCAGCTCATAGATCCCGGGTCCCTTAATTCGGTCTAAAATCTCCATCACGGCGTTAAACAACCGTTCGATATCTTTTATAAGCTTACTCTCGTGACCCAGGTCAAGGCTCTGGTAAAGGAGACTCATGCCGCACAAGACAAGGACATCCGTTTTGTTGAGGCAGAAGGAGAAAGACATGTTTCTCTCTTCTAGCAGCTGCACAATTTGAATAATGTGCTTGCTAGACTCCCCTACCGCAATGACGGAGGGCGCTGCTTTGACACCCAGACTCGAGGTGATAGCCGGGCGATGAATTAACGTGCGGACATAGTAATACGCCAATGCCTTGAAAAGTTAGAGTCTGCATAGTAATTGATGGGCGACCACTACATACCAGGATGGGAGATCTGCTACCAGTGACGTCCGTTGATGGCTTGTCTTGAACGAAATTCAACTTTAGGTGGGTCGGCAGGTTATCGCTCCACTGGGAAAGATCGGCGTCTAACGATGACAACAATTGCAGTGAGAGTTCGTGTGTTGAAGCTGCAGGGTAGACCTTCTCAAGTACGTGAGCGAGAATCCGTGATAGTCTGAAAAGTGCCAAGGCGCTCGAGAGTCTGGTGTACTCCCCAGGCAACGTGGGCTGGAATCCTTTCTCCGTGACGTATTCATCATCTGTATCAGAGGGATACTCGGCATGGACGTCCTCTTCCTTCAACAACTTTGGGAGACCGAGCATCGAGGCAGAGAAACTAAAGAAGTCAGCTAAGGCGTTTAGGGAGAACAAAACCGTATCATACCAGTCAAGCGTATACAAGGTCCAAAACACCTTCTTCCGCGTTTCGATTGTGAGAGCTCCGAACGAGAATCTCTTCTGGCTTTGATGCAACCCTAACCGGTGGGATAGCCCAATGGCGACGCCTTTGTAATGTTGCAACCGCTTGTAGTCTGCTCGAATCATGCAGTACATCATGGCAAGCACCAGGCACTGCAGTGTGGTCATCGTGTTATTCATGATGGCACCATCAAGAGCCTTCTGCCATTGGGTCTCGCACGCAGCGATTTGGTCGACATCTGGTGACTCGCTTGAGAGCGCCGCAATGCTATAAACAAGGTACAGTTGGGCAATCTTATGTTCGTTCTTCACCTTCTCGGGGTCGGCAACGAAGTCCTCGTAGAGACGAAGGAAAGTCGGTTTATGTAGCACGGGGAAAAGGGGAGCCCATTCTTGGAAATAGATGTTGACACATCTATCTGTGAAAAGCCGCGGCGGTGCCCTGATCGGCCGAGCAGGCGGTTCGAGGACCAATGGGTAGCAGCCCTGTATGTGGAGGAAAGCCTCTGGGTTGAAGTCTGAGCAGGCTTTTCCAGTTTCTTGGATCTTGCGCTTAAAGGCCTCTGTAGACAGTGTTAGACCTCACTGGTGGTAAAGGAACACGGCCCATCAAGAACTCACCAATGAAAGCACGTCCACTTGAAGCGCCCATGAAATAAGAATCCGAATTTTCGACCCCCAGTAGTAAGGGTGACGCCTGAACACGGAATACATCCTCCTTCGGCGGCGTGGTCGAATCTCTTCTCGATTCTACCGAGGCCGGTGAGGTATGCGACGCGGCGGGAGTCGACCGGTTGTTATGCATTCTCGACAGCATGTCAATCTTCTCGTCCTTTTCGTCCAGGAGGTCCTTGAGTTCTCTAATCTCGGTTTCGAGCTGCCTGACCCTCTCCTCCAGCGATTCCGTGTAGCCCCGGGGAAATGCGCGCCGGCTCAGTTTGTCGCTCGTCCGGCATTCGAAGCCAACGTTGGCGCATTGCGTGCAGCACGGGCGGATGCCATCACAGCGTATCTTCTTCGAGCGGCACCTGTCGCAGGCTTGCGCTATGCGGCTCTGTGAGCTCGTGCCCACCTTTATTACTTTCATAGGCAGGATGCCGGGCATCTTCGCGATAGTTCGCTTGTCCGTTCCAAATGCGATTCTTCCGAAATCTCCCGGTTGACCGACGATTCGTATTTCTCAATTCCGCAATGGAGAGATCTTACTCCGTTCACACCCGCCGTCTGATCTGAGACAGTTCGTGGAGGCTCCCTTTGACACAAGGGCACGAAAGGGATCGAGGAGCTCTGCCGGTATCAATTCGCGCACTACAACCCCAAATGCCACTCGAAAAAGGATCAAACTGGAGCGATCAAGGCAAAATTAAAAAGATCAATTTCCTGTAAGAGGCGCGTTTCTTCAAGAGAACTCGCGACACGTGCTACTAGTACGTAATGCTGGCTCAAGGAGAGAGCCTCACGATGCGACTAAAGGCTGGGCCGGGGTGTTTGATCAGAATGAGTGAGCGAGAAATAAAAGTGAACGGTGAATGCCTTGAGATTGTGGAGTACTAAGAATGAAAGAGACGGCGCCTTGGACGGATACGTAGAATGGCAGGGTATCTAGTGCCCACCACTTTCCCACTCTTCCGTAATCATTGATCTTCTAGGTAATCAATCCTTCACCACATACTTCGTTATAGGACCTTGTGGAGCTCATTGCTAAGCCAGCGGGGTTGAGATCCCCTGCGTCCAAGGGTACTGCCCAATGACTTGGATTGGAAAATCCGGGGTGGGCTAGTTCTGGGAACTGTGGCACATACAAGTCACAGGGGTCTTTTTAGTTAGTTACCTCCACTGGGGCCACTATTTTGCCCATACGGGGTTAGGATGTAGATGTGTATAGGAAATTGTATGGTATGTGACCTCGTAGATAGCGTTCGAGATAGAAACTGGCAACCTACGATAGAGGAAAGCACCGGCAGAACCGTCTGCAAATTCCAAGCTCATACAAATTTGTATGCGATTTTACCTGGTCGTAAAGTATCCCCGGTGGAGGTAACTAACTAACTATACCACTGTTACTTGTAACTTGAGCCGTCAGCAAAGACCCACACCGTCCTTATTTTGCCTCTGTCTGGCTCCGCCAAACATCGGTACAGCCACTGAGCCTCTCGGCCAGCCCACCTCCATCGCACGAGCTAGCAATGCACGAGGCCTTGAGGGGCAGCTAAACGAATGGCTAGGCCGATGACATCGTCGCGCCAGGTGCTCTGAATCAAGTCGAACCACCGACCTGAACCATCAGCCAATCCAGCTTCAGAGCCGGTCATGCCTCCGCTCAGTCTGCGGGCGGAACTGGGATTGAAAACTTGGGGAAGACTTGGGGGGGTAATGCCCCGAACTTCGATGGTGAGGTCTACCCCAGATTCCCCGGTGACGTGGGATTGATTTCCCGGCTCCAAAAACGGTGAACACGGACGCTAGCCAAGCCTTTCCCGCATTTCCATTTGGAGGTGGGTGTCGCCAGAACCAGAACCAAAGTCAACCGATCTACTTATCTCATCGACGACGTAGCAGCGCACCAGAGCTCGACGGGAAGGGCAAATGCGCAGCTGCAGTAATAAGCACTCAAAAAGAGCGTGTTGGTTTAGCCCTTACGCATGATGTATATGTTGTTGCACCTAGAGACGCAAGCGGCAGCCAGCGGTCCTGTGATTCTAGAAGATCGTCTGTTATCTTTGCGAATTAAGCTTGTACGCGAGGGACCCGACCCGGCAGGGACTCGCCCTACATTAATAAACCCATCTTATAACGTTGCACGAAAATCACCAGCATTCCTCGGATAAGTTAAGCCATCGCTCTAATCATTACGTAGTACAGTATGACGTCGCCCCGACGTCGAACTACACCGCGGGCCGTAAGAAGGATCGAGACTAGGGACGGTCAGCCATCACGATCGCAAGAAGCATCCATGAAGAAGTAATGCGATATATTGGAAATCCTTCATCGGCGTCCGCCCGCGGATGGAGTGCCCTGTCCATTGCGCTTGGGTGTTACCCAAAACCTTCTAGCAACTTCGCTAGTGGTTCGCTCCCCAGCACTGTTCGTATATGAAGGCGGCAGGATTGCCTTGATCCTTCCAACCGGCAGATTGCCGTAATGAGAGAAGTATACAAAAGGGGCGGAAGAGATCGACAGCAACGGCTGTCATTTCCTGCCGCGTCTGACGGTATGGCTCGTCACCTATGACATATATTTGCGCAAATGGGAGCCATTGAAGGGGTCGTGCGGATGGGCATCCTGCGTCGAACCAATGTGGTCTATTCAAGACTCCTTTGCATGGCGAAGATGGATGAAATAGGCACTCCACCGGCTGCTTATAAGATTAATTAAAACCCCATGGAGCGAACGTCCATTAAGCAGAGCTTAAAGAGCTTGTCTAGACGACCTACGCAAGGATACTAAATGATCGCTTCCGCACCCCCTTGGACAACGGACGAATCAGTGACAATGGAGACCTCGGTTAAATAACCCCCTTTCCCAAATGGGTAAATTGCAGAGGCAATCCCCCGTGGCGCAAAGCGATCGCATATATATAAGGAAATGCTGAACCCCATTCATCAAAAATTGCAGCGTATCAGAGTACTGCAAAATAAACGAGTATGCCATTATAAGTCAGGGTCCGCAGACCGGCTACTCGTCACTGGGTGAAATATGGGGGCCGAAGATCACGTCACCCTAAACTGCTCAACCATTAACCATCTGAGAATCTGTATAGGTGGCGCGGAAGCTGTACCGCGCATCTGGGTATTTTCAGATTGTGAGGGGTTATGGTCGGTGGCTTGTAGTCCAAGGTGTTTTGCTGGTTGCCACCTCTAGGCCGTGCACTGTAAGGAAACTTTAGTTGAAGGCACTGGATGATAGAATGACAGGGATTAGCTGAAATCAGCGTCTTCCGCAATGTCGCCGCTCTGTCCGGCTTGCATATATCCAAGGTAAGCCAGCACGCTCTCGTCTGCGAGGAGGTTGGCTCTCTAAGGGACGTGGTAGTCAGCTCAATGTACCAATGTCCTTTAAAGTCAATACCCGACCAGCTATCTATGGCCAACACGTGTCTTACCTCGTTTTCTAAGACTAGAAAGACTCTCTTTAGGAGATCCGTCTCGATGTTTCTAAGTTGATTCGCAGCTTGCATGGTCTCCGCCCGTACCGATTCGAAGACGCTGGCATCACCGCCATGAACGCTAAGCCGTTCAATCTGCTGCTGAACCATCTCATAAATGACGGTGACAGCCCGGAGCTCGAAAATCGGTTGCAAGTCATGGCCGTTGATGAGGTCTTTGAAGGTACCCGGTGCGTCCGTGACGTCTCTTTCCTGCCAGAGCATCCTGAGATGTCGGGATCCATCGGTTTCTTGTAGCATTCTGAATTCGAGCCCATCTTCCTCGTTCAAGCACATTAGATAAACGAAAGGGGCGGACCATCGTGGGACACCATCATCTTCGTTTATTTCCAAAGTCGGTGTTGCACCGAAAACGTGCAGCTTGGCTTTGATAAGAGGATCGTCGTCGATGAGTTCCAACGGCAGAGAAATTCTTTTCATGGCCGAGTGGGGGTCAATGAAGCCATAGCTGAATAACATCTCTGCTGCGGATTTTTTATGGCCGTAGTTTATGGTGATCTCTGTGCCTGGAGATATACGAGACCCATCACGAAGGAGAAGCAGTACCTGATCGTCGTCGTTTTCCTCGAAATAAGCTGTATGGTGATGAGAATGGTTCACTAGATCGAGACATGGCACTAGAGACTCCCCAGATCTGGGCAACTCCAGCGAACGGGAACGGTAGAGCGCATCAAGCCAGACCCAGTCACGGGCCGTAACGCTCTCCTCTACAGAAAATATTTCATACCATAGGGGAAGTGATTCCGTCTTTGCTCGGACGGCGTCAAATTCTTTGGTTAGCACGGATAGCTTTGCGGATATAGCAGGCTTGAGTCACGTTAGATGGATGCTCCTGACCGATAGATCGCACAGCCAACTTGCCTCGAGCGAAGTACTCTTCAAATGCGCAATCTCGGATTCTGTCCACATCGTGGGTACGGGTATCTCCGTAGGCAATAAGTTGAAGTATTGCGTCCAGGGAGTAGTGACTCCATGACTACCGGTATGATCAGGTGACGAAAGGACCAGCTGCATTAACAGAAACAGAAGAATATCATGTCGTGTGGACTATTCAGACTTTTCAGTCAGAATTTAAAAATCTAATGTGACGGAATAACATCCTCACCAGACGTCCTGCCGCATCGAGGAGCTGGCGGAACTCCTTGTTCTCCCTGGCGTACTCTTCAACGCCCTCGGAAGACAGAACAAGATCCCTGGGCACCTTTAAAATTGTAAGGGACTTGTTGTCGTCTTCGGTCCTCAACTCCCTCTCAGCCACCAAGCCATATCCTCGACCTTCGATATGTTGAACCTTGGTATCAACGAAAGTGACATCGTTTAGAAGACACCATGCCGCTAGGCCATCTAACGGGAAATGACCTCTCCTCATCTTGTCAACATAAGAGCACGGCGGAAGAAGAAACTCACGAGTTCGCGCAATGACGTGCAGAAACCGTGCAGTACCTCTACCCTGGTAAAGAGAGCGCTGATTGTTTCAATTGGACATGACCCCTCCGACTCTGCCGTCTGCGCTTCTGTGCCCCACGTGGAAGACCCCTGTGGGAACCCACAATTAGCTCTGAATGGCGGCACCACGACAGCGAGTCATAATCCATGTTACTGTAGCATGATCCGCTCCCCCACCTGCACCTTCTTGCGCGTAAGTAGGTCATCGTCTCGTGCTTCATCATTTTTCTCTCTCAAGGTCAGCCAAGGTCAGCCTCTAGCTGGGGATAACCCTTTTCTAGAGCTTATAGCAGAACCCCAGCACCATGCCCAGGGATCCCCTGATCGGCCTCGTTGGCAAACCTTCGGCAGGCAAGAGTACGATGTTAAACAGTCTTACCGATGCCACGTCCAAAGTTGGTGGGTTGGGCCAACCTTTGAGAGCCGACGGCCTCGACGCGAATCACGCCCGCTGATACAATTACGAAACAGGAAACTATCCGTATGCCTCTTCCCTTTTCATTGATGATGCTACTTGGTAAAAGCGCCCCAAGAGACTAAACCGACTTCGCTTTCAGGTTTACGACGATAGACCCGCAGAGAGCCATCGGCTACCTCCAGATAGAATGCGCCTGCGCACGCTTCAATGTCCAAGACAAGTGCAAACCCAATTACGGATCATGCGTCGACGGACGGCGCTCTGTACCAATCGAACTCCTTGACGTGGCTGGATTGGTCCCTGGAGCGCACCAGGGGAGAGGTTTGGGTAACAAGTTCTTGGACGATCTGCGGCACGCCGACGCTTTGATTCATGTTGTCGACGCGAGTGGGAGGACGAATGCAGAGGGCGAAAATACTCGCGGTTACGACCCCTCGCAGGACATCGCATGGCTACGCGGTGAAATCGTGGCATGGATTAAGGGGAACCTCTGGGAGCGATGGGGCTCGATACGGAGGCGACATCTTGCTACTAAGTCTACCGCTGTTGAGACGCTACAGGCGCAATTCTCAGGCTACGGCAGTACATCCCAAGTGGTGGCCCGGACATTGGACAGGCTGGGACTGAAAGAGCCCCTGGAGAAATGGAGCGAGGAGACCGTCGACCAGGTCGTCAGCGCGTTCATCGATGAGAAATTCCCGACTGTGATCGCACTGAACAAAATTGACGACCCGGACGCGTACACGAATCTCATGAAGATCACTAAACACCAAGATCCGAATATGGTGGTGGCCTGCTCGGCCAAGGCCGAGTTGTTCCTTAGAAAGATGGCGAAACAAGGCTATATAAGATACACGGAGGGCACCGAGTTTGTGGACACGCGCGAGGACCTGATCGCGGATGGCGACCCGGACGGAGGCGGCTTGAAAGAGTTGGATGACAAGAACAAGGACACCATCGAGGAGTACAAGGATATGATCCTCTTCCGGTACGGATCAACCGGTGTCGTCCAAGTCCTCTCGAAAGCTGCCGAGATATTAGGCTTGGTGCCCGTGTTCCCCGTTCGGAACGTATCGACTTTCAGCTCTGGATCGGACACGAAGGCCGCTTTCAGAGATTGCGTCCTGGTCAAGAAGAATACAACTGTTGGTGAAGTGGGTAGGAAAGTCATGGGAGATGCGCCCATAGCCTATGTCGAGGGGGTGGGGGGCGTGCGCGTGTCGGAGGATGCCGTCGTGTCCGCCGGGAAGAATGATGTGAGTAAACTTTTGAATCATTGCGTCGTGATGGCCGCTGACCCCATGGACCAGGTCTTGTCATTTAAGATTGGTCGGGCCTGAATCTAACAGAACATGTACCAAGCGTGCCCCTTGTCTCTATTCCCAGAATACAGCCAGGGTGCTTCAGTTAACCAATCACCCGCCCGCGTATAGTTATACGAACATGTAG
Organism: Monosporascus sp. MG133; assembly: GCA_004155925.1. NCBI lineage: Eukaryota > Fungi > Ascomycota > Sordariomycetes > Xylariales > Monosporascus > Monosporascus sp. MG133. The sequence continues at coordinate 85,022 of QJNX01000168.1, read as the reverse complement.
ATATGTCCAGTTACCAACTATTCCCCAATAGAAACTCCTGGGAAGTATGCTGTCTAGGATATGTTGCTATATTCCGAGCGCTTTTTTCCATCGCTTTTTACGCGAGTCACTTCCGACTAGTTTAGGAGCTCTTAACATGATTGACAACTTTCTGGGCTTCGCAGCGCAGAGTTTTGGTACGACTGAGACTCTAGAGTTGGAACTATACATTCGTTGACATCGTGGGAACTAGATACATATGCTACGGCAGGCGCCATCCATCTGTTGCCCATATACCATACTTTTGGAAGTTACCGTGCCGAGCCGTCCTTTTCCCGACAACAACTCGCAACGCAGGACAGCGCCTCATTCAATCCAACCACTACTCAACACTCCCTTAAAGCGGTTCAACCCCCTAGATTTAATAGACTACCACCAATCTAAAGAAACACAACTAGAACCGTGGAGTAACCATATCCAAATTTAGCTTACCTTAAATTAGACCATTCGGCCAACTGTAAACTTACCCAGCAGCAGCCGCCAATACCTCAAACGGCCTCGGCAAAGAAGCCCAGCTGAGTACACCGAGGAGCACGAAGACGAACACGGTGATAACAACCAATCTAGGAAACATATCCTCAACCATTGCGAGAATCCATAGGGGGCCGATTAGCATCACCGATGCCACGACGAACAGCGCTATGCACGCGAGTAGGTCAACAGGCTCGTCTTTTCCAAAGACAGTGCAGGGACCAAAAGAGGGATTGTGCTTCTCGTGCTTGTCCCTGAAGAGTCTAAATAGACCTATGGTTGGGACTAGAACATCCTGTTCGAAGAAGCGTCTTAAATGTGACTTCGGTGACTTAGCCATGGCTATCAGGTCATTGGATTTCGTAAATTCGACTTCCTTAGGATGTATCGGCCCATTCCTGTTTGAGAGCCAAGTTTCTATGTTCTTAATGTTCGCTCTTGGAGCATTGGGCCTTCTCTTTAAGGTTATGAAATGGCAGAGGAGTCCATCTACCTCTTGTCAATGTCGACACGATGGAGAAACCCGCTCAGATGAAACATATCGTATTCTTTTAATGCGATATTGATTCTTTTGAGTAGCTCTCGTCGACTCTCGTTTTGGTCGTGGCGCACTGTGCCGTTATCAATGCCTTCCGCACGCTTCCCACTCAGACTGTTGTCAAGGACGTCAAGGCTTTCCTCAAGCTGCGCCACATGGTCTTGAAGAGTCAAAAGGACTCTGCTGTGTAGGCGATCAAATCGGCGGAGAGCAATAAAATCGTCATCCGAGGATACAAATTGGGAAAACCCCTCGTATCCGACATATTTCGTGAGATCCGTGAGCGGAATGTGCTGCTTCCCGTAGACATTTTTGCTACTCACCAGGCTTTCCTATCCAAATCGTTTTGGCTAGTAGGTCAAGCTCGATGTCCCTGTTGTCTCTTTCGGCGGGATTCATTTCGTAACAACAGTAATTAAATCGGTCTTCGACAACCCAGGGTCACCGTAAGAAGAGTTTACATATAAAACCGTGGGGTTGACATATCAGCCTCATTCTTTCGGCTGGAGGCAATATCAACCAATTGCATCATCCGCTAACTGCGCCATGCATAGACGTTTGAAATTCCAATGACGAGAGCGATCCCACCAGTAATCTCAAGGGACTGTATTGTACGCTTCAGTTTCGGTTACAGTTTGAATTTCCCTTGAGAATCAACCGCTGGTTTCTCTTGAGTATAACGTATTGCTGTCATTCCCTCTAGCGGTTCCCTCCATACTCGATTTGCTACTAGGACCGCGGGGCAAGGCTGCGGCACCATGTTAGATCAAGGCAGCGTGTCATATGGACGTAGTGCGGGAGATGGAAGCAGTTAGAGCGTGAGGGGGAAAGATCAAATGACGAGCGGAGACCAGACGACAAGCAAGCTAGGCGGTAGCGTTTCATACTCAGCCTGGGGAAAAGGTGAAGCCGCTGCTGCCGAAGGCTGTCACATCGATAGCTAGACGTTGTCCCGTTTGCGGGTCGACGCCGTGCAAGTGTGCCTGGCTGCGGCAGTGATGATTTATGGTTGCCTACGGTTGGTTCGAATAGTAAATAGTGTGACTGAACGCCGTTCCGTTTCGGAAAACAGTTTCTGAGAACACTTTTAGGCCGATAAACGAAGTGATGATCAAACATACCGGGTCCCGTACTCAGCCGAATGAGGAACGAGACCACGAAATTAGGGAGGGGGAGGGGGAAGGGAGTGCATAGGTGTCTGGGCTTGAGGGAAACGAAGGGTGAATGAAGACCATGCTCGAACATAAAGCGTTAATATTCCGTGTTATTCTGATGCCTTCCTAGGCCGTTCAATAATAGCGTCAATTGGTTTGACGAATACCGAGATGGCGCTGCGGTGATGACGTCGGGAAACAACTGTCTGTGGCTTCCATATAGTCGTCTTAAATGTTGTTCCTCATGGAACGGTCCTTCGTCAAGGAAACCGCCATAACGCGCGCCTGTGCTAACAGTCTCCGATCGTGCACGAAGCAGCACTGGAGGGGCCTGAGAGCGTTTACACCACGGCGACGTCGCATCTTCAACTGTGGGATCTAGATCTAGAATAAGCTCGCGGGAGATTTGAAAAACTCTGCGGTATAGAAACGGGAGGGCAGTCGCGCAACTCAATTAGGCGAATACGCATATGCACGGCAGTGAAGAAGCACGTTTTGTTATCAGGGTATCGTAGTTCATAATCATTAAGTATGTAAGGGGTGGCGCCTCTAGTACGTTAAGAACCGCAATCAGCCCGTGAAAAAAAAGACTGAAAACCATGACCAGAAGCCGAGACGCATCCAATGCTCGGTAATTAGCCCAAATGCTTTCTTTCCCAACCAGCCAGAAGCGTCGCACGCAGTCGGCAGTAGATAAAAAAGACGAACGAAGTCCATGGGAAGAGACCGATTAAGTAATTGCACGTGGTGTGGAATGGTTGCCGCATGACTTGCGCCATGATGATGCAGTGCGTTGCATGCCCGTGCGCCGAGATTGGGGGAGGAGCAATCGATCCGCCAAGAGTTCAGCCCATGCCGCGAGTTCCAGGCCCCCCATTGGACAGCCGCCCCGCTTCCGTGCGCCTTCCAGGTTTTGACCGACGACCTTCATGCCATCATGCCACTTGCTCCATCCGGAGATGGTGGAAAGCTGGTGGCATTTTGTGGAGGCGAAGGAGGCGACCGTGCTACGACAGGTCGTGCGGGCAGGCCGGGCGCGCTGCCTTAATACTTTAATATGATGTACAGCGCGTGGATGATGCCCGGGATGTAACCCAGGCACGTCAACAGGATGTTGATTAAGAAGTCGGCGCCGCAGCCTCGCTCCAGGAAGACCCCGAGGGGCGGGAGGACGACCGCGAGGATGATCTTGCAGATGTCGCTGGATGGGGGAAATCGAGAGTCAGCTTCTATATATTCGGAGCAGTGAGAGAAAGTAGACCGGGAGGGTGTCCGCCCGCAATCTCTATAACTTACCTAGCTGTGAAAGGCATCTTGGTTGATGTGTGACAGTGTTCGAGTTTCTAGCTTGCTAAGATTCGTCGGTTTGGGTTGTCTATTTATGCAGTACTAGGAATGCCTAATCGCGAAAGCGGTGAAGAACGACAGACCGGTATTGTTTGTTGTTTGTTGTATAAGTTGGCAGAAAGGAATTCACGGGTGCAGGTGTAGAAAGAAGGCGGGGGAACGCAGCTTATATAAATGATTCGATGACTATCTACCATCTCCCGCTGGAAGCCGCCGTACCCTAGAACAACCCTGCCAACTTCCCGGTTGCCATCATAATGAAAAGGTGCAAAGCCAGCTGAGTAAGTGGATAATGCGTTGCCTGTGACGAAGGAGAGAGCGAGCGCCAAGTGAACTGCCAACCAAGACTGGACTGCGTCATACAGTACATCATGCTCAGTCATACCGAGTAGGACCCTTGTTGCACGGAATTTTTTCCAGGCTTGGAGAGCCCACCACCAGTGGCACCATATCCCTGTTTTCCTTTACCTCTACGTACCTACCTAGTAACTCTTGACACCTTATGATACCAGCATCTGCTGGCTCGACTAGGCCTCAATCGATTTTTGAGGACCCTTTGGGGGTTAGATCCATGCTGTTACTGTTACAGTACTGGACAAGGCTTTGAAGGAACTCCTGGCGCCCGTGTCGTACGTAACTTGCCCCTACCCCAGCCACACAAAAAGTTTCACGAGTTAAGCATGGTTTACCTGAGGTAGTTAGAACTGCCGACAATAGATCGGTACTACGAAGAATTTTTGACACCAAGACTAGTTAGCGGCCGAGTCATTCCATCTACTCTACTGGCAACCCCCGTAACTGACGCTCTTTTGTTACCTAGGTTTTTATCGTAGTACGGAAGTACAAAAACAGCACGTGGAGGTCTCACGAGAATATCAGACTATGACGTCAGTTGTGGCGGCGAAAGCCATCTGCAAAATGATGGCGTCTTGACTCTTGTGTGGCTGAGCGAACCCGCCCAAGTGCCGATGTGCCGTCAAGCACCCCACCAAGCGGATCCGCTACCTACCTTGTACAATCCAAGATTCTCCATATGAGACTCCCTTGTTCAGCTGAATACCGAACCCACCAGATGGACCCGATACGGCTTCCCGCAAGAACTCTGTGGCGCATGATCGTACACTGCCCCGGCAAGGCTAAGCCACACAGAGGCCGCGGTGATCTCCGCTCCGGTTTTCTCCAGTTTGTTCAATTCTCTTCACTCGGCAGGGATGATTGCCGAAGAGAATTGCATGTGAAAAGGTATTCCCCGTACTCGAGGCTTACGTATGTACGCGTTCTGCAAATCTACGTGAAGATATCAGATGTCAGCTACATACCATATCTCGTATGGGCATCGGCAGCAGCCCTTGCCTTGCTTTTTCTTGACCGCTGAAGATTCCATCACCTGCTTTGGTGCTGTACCTAACTAGACCTCCACACCGGGAATCGGCTGTGGTCTTGGCGACGCTGCCGTTGTATCCGGCCCGTCGCCCTACCTAGCCATTACGCGCTCGCTAGTCGCTGCCCAGACCGTCGCGGATTTCTGGCCACACACACGCACCCTAACGTTATCACGGAGAATAGTAGAGCAGCAAATCGGTACCGCCGCTGCAGGGCACGTTCGGTCTAGGCTAGGCGGCGCGCCTACCCGCAGGCCGGCCATGATATAACGACAGGTCAGCGAACCAGGATGGCGACAGGAGGGGGAAAAAGGAAAAAGAAAAAAAAAATTGAAATGAAAGGCCTTGATAATCTCATAGCTCCCGGGCTCCAAGACGTGCAGAGCCGTCGCTTTTCCAGTGCGCCGTTGACGTCCGGCATCTACCCGATCCCGTCTGTGCCATGGGCGCGTTATCAGCGAGAGAGAATAGGGCATGGTTAGTGAGTGAAACAAATTTAGCTGCCGTCACATACCAAGATTTCTACCAATTCTAAACGAGCTCGTTCGTGTGCTGGGAAGTTTCAGAATTCTCGAGGGACATGAAGACTAGTACCCTTGCCGTGGCGAAATAGATGCCATGGTATTTCATGATTTTATGGCGTCTGAAGATTGATTTTTCTCGGATTCCGTAAGAGGTCTATTGACTAGCGGTTACGTCCTTGATTTGAACACCGGTCGCTATTCCGTTATTAGCTGGCTCCCGCCGAGACGTAGGTGAATAATGACATACGGGGCGTCGCTCCAACATGCGAACTTGACTATCCACAATAAGGCCATTGGCGAAAGATCACTTTATGCCTCTCCCGGATATCTATAACCCCCACGTGCGTCGTCAAGTATGTTACATTTATACAACCGGGCGCATAGAGCTGCTTCCGAGCTAGTAGTCAACAGGTAGCATTTTATTGTACACGCAGATCTCGACACAAGGCAGAGCCGACCGTTCACCCCTAGAAGCGCCCGCGAGCCGCCGGCCTCCTGAGTTGCTGCGTGGCGTACTGGGGCTCGCCGAAGGCGGTGGGCTGCTCCAGGAACTGCTGGATCCTCGCGGGGCCGTCGACGAGGGCGCCCTGCTCCTCCTTCGCTTTGTCAAGGAGCAGCGACTTCTGCCGCGCCTCCTCGATGACCCTGCGGCGCTCCTCCGTCATCCGCCACTCCGTGGGGAACTTGGGCTTGACCTTGAAGGTGTGGTGCCTCGTGTCCAGGGGGATATCCTCGAACATGTCCGTCGGGTCCTAGAATTATCAAAAACCCCGTTAGTGATTTGCCTACGGTCATATGTTTCCCCTCCGTTTGAATGGAAAGTCGTAGCAAGCGAGTATGTACCTTCGCCTTCTCAATCAGCGAGTTGATGACGTCCCCGAGATACCGCTTGTTCTGCGCCTGGTGCTCGAACTGCTCGCAGCTCATCTTCGCGATGTCCGTCTCGGGATTGTACCGCGGGCCCAGCAGCTTCTTCATCTTCAGCTGCTGCGCCTCGTCGAGCGGTAGGTCCTTGGGGCAGAACTCCACGACGACCTTGTTCTCCGCGGGGTGGAACTCGCCCATGTAACTCGTGTACCGGAACCGCAGGGGCTCTTCGGCGGTCGGGGGCACGAACGGCCGCGCCAGCTCTGGTGAGAAAAACAACAAGTGTCAATATTCTTCTTCGCTGCTCCGCCTCATCCTCGTTGCTTGTGCTGCGTAGAATAATAATAACAACAACTCACTAGAGAGCAGCGGCATCTCCCAGGCGGCTATCCGGGCGTACTCCCTGTACTCGCGGAACTCTTCGAACTTGCCGTGGGCCATGCTCATGATGTCGTCCTCGTCGAACATGTCCTCGTTCTGCTCGTCGGTGATGAGGTCCGAGTCGCTCTCCTCGTCGTTCCAGAAACGCTTCTTCATCAGGACCTTGGGCGGCGCGACCGCCTCCCGCGCCTCCGCCTCGACGCTGTTCAGGGTCCTCTCCATGCTGTGTCTGTCGGCCGGGGGCAGCTTGTCCCAAAAGCCCTCCAGCACCTCCATCGCCTCCAGCTCCTCCTTGGTCAAGTCCCGCTTTTCGGTTTCTCCGCCGCCCTCGTCCTCTTCTGCTGCGCGGCGCCATTGCGCCGGCGTCGAGGAGAATGCCCGTCTCGCTATCGGTATCGGTAGCCGTGGCCGGGGCGCGAAATTTCTTTGGGGAGCCGGTGCGCGTCTGTAGGCGCGCAAACACACCCGTAGCGGTTGGACTGCGGAAGCCATGGCGATCGGCGGCTAACTGGGTTCATCCGCCCGAAGTGCGAAGCTCCCGTGGTGGTCGTACTGCTCTGCTTGCTTCAGCGATTTTTCGGTGCAGTGTTTAGCGCATCTCGAAATTGATCGGGCCGGACCCTTGCACCGGCGGGTGGGGTCTCCGCAAATCCTGGCAGCTGATCATTACTCAGTCGGGCACTTTACCACCTGGCACCACCTGCGCTTTTGTCGTTCGGAATATTCACATAACTGGCAAACAGTTACTGAAGCTATTCTTATCCCGAAAGGGTTAGCCTACCTATAGTTACTTCGTCAAGCTCATCGCTGCTCAAGCCAGTAACCCCCATACCTACTTCTGGCCAGGGCTGGAATTGTACAAGACGGTCTCATTCTAAACTACCAATTACATTCATCTCTTAGTCGCCAGAATTATCCAATCCTTAGACCCCTCTCCTAAAGTTCCGCCCCACTCAGCCGTCCCCCGGCGTCGCCATTTTCCGCCGCCGGCTTATTAGCAACCAACCAGACGCCGCGACTTCGGGTCACGTGACTCCGCCGGCCCTACTCCTCCGAGGGCCGACGGCCCACGGGAAGAAGATCAGGATGACTAGGGAGGTACACCCCCCGGCGCTCGTCCGGAGCGGCACTTTCAAGGGCGGCTTGACACCGGACGACGACCCGGACCCCAACGCCCTCAGGCGCGTGGCCTTCGTCACGGTGGGCGCGACGGCCGGGTTCCGGCCGCTGCTCGCCGAGGTGCTGTCGGAGGCCTTCGTCGCGAGGCTGGTGGCGCTGGGCTACACGCGGCTCGTCATCCAGTGCGGGCCCGACGTCGCCTTCGTGGAGGCGCACTTCCCGCGGGACGACGACGCCGACGACGACGACGGGGGAGAGGCAGGGTCAGGGTTAGGGGAGAAGGAGAAACCGGAGGGGGATGAGGATGATCAGCAGAAGCACCAGCGCGAGCGCCGCCGCGATTTCGTCCGGCGCATCGCCGTCTTCACCTACACGAGCGAGATGACCAAGTGGATGCGGGTGGCGGGGCCCGGGACCGACGAGGACGGCGGGCGGCGCGGGTATGGCGTCATAATCTCGCACGCAGGTGTGTCAGTTTTCCTCTTCAATGCCTTTTCACCGTTTTCTCCACACCCCGCCATAAGCCTGGCGTGTTCCGACTTTTTTTTTCAAAACAGAATTTTTTTCAAAGACGGAGAGGGACAAAAGAAGGGAAGGGAGCTGACAAGTCACCAAATTCAAGGCTCCGGATCGATCCTGGACGCCCTCCGCGTCAACGCACGGCTGATCGCCGTCCCGAACCCCGCGCTCATGGACAACCACCAGGAGGAGCTCGCCGAGGAGATGGAGCGGCAGGGGTACGTCGTCTGGGGCAAACTGGGGTATGTCATGTTAGCCCTGTTTTCTTTCTCCACACCACTCTCACCACCACCACCACCACCACCAACTACGACGACGCTCTTTCCTCGCGCGCGCGTTTTCGTTTTACTAACGAGCTCTCACAAGCTCGCTCGCCGACGCCGTCGAGTACATCGAGCAGCACGTCCCCAAGAAATGGCCGTCCCCGGCTGCTGCGTCCGAGGGGGCCCCGTACCCGGGCGGTCTGTTGGACGCGATGAAGTCGCTCGTGCGGGGCAAGAGAGGATGAGACGCGTCTGTGCTCTGATTCAAGGATTGGCGGGCTGCTCGCTACAATGGGTATCATGCTATGTATGAATCTACATGAGCCTGGGAGCGAGGAGCGCCGCTACGGGAAAAGGACGTTACGGATTCACGACCCGAGGATCTTGGGGGCGTAGGTGAGAGGTATGGCGTCTGTTGAGTACACGAGATACCCTTGGTTTGATATGCCTCGTTGAAAGTTCTCTTCGCCCGACTCACTGGCACTATGAATTTAATGGCAAAAGTTTATTATTAATCCATTTTGATGGCATGGCCCGTGCCCTGGAGCAAGATTCAACACCCCTATCATATCAGGGGTCGTTTCAGAGTTCATGTGTGGTGCCTATTATATCTCAGCGAAGCCCACGGCGATATAAACCTCTTAAATCTGAGAATTTAGGTTATTCATCGCCTCGTCAAACGGTCATAGCTCATGCGGAACCATACCGCCCATCGTCCATGTCCTCAGAATCTCCCTCGTCCATCGTCCAGCCCTTACTTAACTCACTGCAATCCGCTAAGAGCCCAAACCTTAACCGCGGCGTCGGCGCCCGTGGACGCAACCCTCTCGTCGCCGACCCACGCGACGCCGTTGACGCCGTCCTTGTGGGCGTTGAGCGCCTTGACGCGGGCGCCGGGCTTCGCGAGGCTCCAGACGAAGACGTTGGTGTCGAGGCCGCCGCTGGCGGCGTGCGTGCCGGCGGCGTTCCACGCAATGCTCTGGACACGACCCGTGTGCGCGGACCAGCGGTCCGTCGCGACCTCGAGGCTGCCGGATGAGGAGTTCACCTTGTACGCGACAATCTTCCCAGAGCTGGTGCCGGCCGCGAGGTGCGCGCCGTTGCGCGAGAACGCGAGCGCCGAGACGGCCGACGGCAGGTTCGCGACCTCGTGCGCGAGCGCCAGCCCTCCCTCGCTGTGGCCGCCGGCCCTGTACACGCGCACGAGGTTGCGGTTCGAGGTGCCCACGGCGACGAGGGACCCGTGCGCCGTAACGGAGAGGGGCTGCGCGTCCGCGATCTCGAGCTTGCCGGCCGGCGGGTCCTTGACGAAGACTTCGACGCCCGTGGCTGTCGCGACGTAGAGGCGTCCGTCCGCCGAGGCCGCGACGCCGAAGGGCTGGGCTGAGAGCTTCAGGCTGTCGCCCGTAAAGGTGAGGGCGGACTCGTCGATGATACGCAGCGTGTCGTCCCAGCCGACACTGTAGGCGTGCCCCGAGCTTGTTGCGAACTCGGCCACCTGGTTCGTGTGAGTCTGCCCGTCAACGACGGTGCCTGTTCCCGAGGAGACGTCCCAGTTGCAGACTCTCCCGTCGAAGCTCCCAGTCCACAGTGTCTTTCCCGTACCATCAGAGCCTGCGCCCAACGCTGTGATGTTCTTATTATGGCCCTGGGTCACCTTGGTAGGCTTCTCGCTTCCCTCCTTCATGTAGTTCAGGTCGCCATTTAGACTCAGGCTGATGATCAGACCATCGCTGCGTCCATGCGGCCAGACCACGCCGACCTGCTGGTATGAGGCATTGACGGCCCCCTCGTCGCCAAATTTCCATGTCTGTAAGACCTTCCCCGCCTCCACGTCCCACATCTTAATCGTCTGGTCCGCGCTCGCCGTGACGAACCGCTTCGAATCTTGGGCCCAGCTGACGGCAAAGATACTGCCAGTATGCTCCCCCTCGCCAATGGTACTAGTCGGCTCGCCTGTCTTCCCGTCGTAGAGTTGGATCCGCTTGTCCGCGCCAACAGTAACCAGGGTGTTTCCGTCGGGAGAGAACGCGGTGCCCAGCACGAAGCCCTTATGCAGACCAGCAGCCTTCGAGTTGAATTTGAACGGCGCACCGTGGAGGAAGCACATAGTCATATCGTCGCTGACGGTCGCTGCTCGGAAGGGCCGCATCGGTCTCATGGCAACCGCGTTGATAATCTTCGAATGTCCTGACACCTCGCCCACACTGTTACCACTGTCGGCCGTGATGCAGTGTCCGAACCGTTCGCGGCCATCACCGACGGCTATGATGCGTTGCGACTCGCCGTCCCATGCTATATCGTTGATGCGACTCGAGGTGATGGGGTATTCGCCTATGAGTGACAGACCAGGTTAGACTTAATCTAACCACTCGTACACGCGGCGTTGCTCTCGCTTTGTCAAAAGACAACTGGGAACCCGGCCGTACCTTTCGTGTTGACGGCCTCGATAGAATCCCACACGCGAACCGAGCCTGTGACATCTCCGCTGGCAATATAGAATCCGCTCGGCGAGAAGCGTGCTACGGTTGTTTGGGCAGTGTGGCCCGTGTATTGCTTGCTGGAAGAGGGGTCATCGATAGAGCGTACGAATATAGACTTTCCTGACTATACGGTTTAATACGTCAGTCACGTACGTATGTGCGTGTACCTTCTCGCATTCGACCCGACTTCCAAAGTCATACCGCATAAGCTATTCTTTCACCCTTGGGGTCGGCTGATAGCTGTACCGGTTGCCCCCGCGTTGTCGCTGGTGCGGCTGCTAGAACCTTCTCAATAGTGATAGACATGATGACGGCTGAACAAGATGTCCTATATATCAGGCTTCCGTCAGTCCCGTGCGTACTGCAAAGTAGGGTACTCGCAAAAGAACAGATGTGGAAGTTCTCGCATTTAGGCCCCAATCTGGTTGTTTCAATCTGCCTGAAGCTAAAGTTATGGGAGGGGCAGCAGAGCTAAGCTTGTTGCGGGGCACTGGCCTCTGCTATAAGTCAATATTTATTACCTACTCCTTACGGTGACTAATCTGGGCACCCCCGCCAAAGAAATAGTCTTGACAACAATGTCCACGAACCCGCGTTTAGAACAATCCAGTTGGAGAGTACAACGTGCTCCAATAAAACAGGGCTATTACCTAGAGTGATGTTATTTACACCTTAGCTTTTCAGTGAAACCACGCCTTAATTGCTTTTCTGTGCACCTGTCAACGGTCCGTCCTAGGCCTGACGGCTCGTCATACACAACCTTTAACGCCCTGATTCAAGGATAAATATCAACAGATTTAAGCCTTTTGCAATGAAGGCTATGTCTCCTTCGCCATAGAGAGACGTCTGGGAAAGGGAAAGGGCATGTTTTTGCAGTGGATCCCAGGGATCTCAATCTTCAGCCATATGACTGCTGAGAAGCCCACCTAAATGGCATCCTTATTCTTTCCTAGAAATGCTTCCCAACTTTCTACCGCTTTTATCTTCACTTATACATAGCTTTATTAATAAAATTCGGAAAAATGAACGAATGTCGAAGTATAACGACTGAACTTAGACGTCCGTTTATGCTTGATTTCAAGTTGCCTTGTACGATGGCCACGCCCAAATAGATTGCTTACCTTTCCCATCAGGACAGATCAGCACTTGAACTTTCTCAGGCCACAGTTTTGTGTCTTTTTGATGCCCACTCTCCGTACAGTACTTTCCATCATGCACAAGGTAGGTGTTATGGTTGGCCTCTGTTGGCTATGCGACTTTGGACGGACGCTTGCTATCGCTGGACAACTGCCACCACCTCTATTCGGCAGCGGAAGCAACAATCAAATGCCGCTACTTTCCACAACCTCGACTCCATCTCGCAACTATAGTGTTGGATTCAGACTGGCGTGAACATACGGGTCGGCCGCTGTCATTATAGTTGGTTCGTATACTGTGAGTTGAAGTATCAGGACACCATGGCGATGTTGTCTTGGAAAGAGTCGTGTCATCTTGCGTGAGTATAAATGAAACCAATAAAGGAATAACCCGTCTCCTTAGTTTTGCAACTCATCGACCAAGTTGCGCTGATATTTCATTTATCCTTTAGACCCCATACGTGACCATGCAAGAATACTTCCTCGACACGCCGAGGCGACAAGAGCGCAAGACTAGGAAGAAAGCCGGCCTTCCTGCCAAACATGTGAGTCCTTGCTTCGGTAGTCAAGGAGCTCCGAGCCAAGATCGAGTCGGAGTTGGGGATCACCGTTCAGGATGCAGTCTCTGGAGCGACCAATCTGGTCACTCTGTACGTCGACGATATCGAAGATATCTGCGAATATGCGGGTTTCAAGTACATCATTCCCTCAGATTTCTTCCATCCCGTGCTCCACGAAACCAGTAGCGCGATAGCCGGTTACAGATTAGCTCTTTGCGAGCATTAGCATATAGCAGAACGGCGTTAACCTCGACACTTGCGCGTGGGGAGGGCGTCCATCGGAACGTTAGAGCCGCCCGCGGGGCGCCTAGAAGACTTCACGCTGGGAAGCAATGCAAAGCCCCGGTATCTAGGAAGAGTGAGTACTGGCTCGACATGAAAGAGGCCTTCCTGAGGAGGTTACGAGAGACTCCCGCAATGCATAAACCGGGCACCGCATCACCTTGACGGGCGGAGTGGAGGATGTTGACTTCGTAAAGGCGTTAAATGAGGCCACTGGAAGAAAACATGGGCTCGGTTCCCCTGTATATTCAGCCGACGCCATGGTTATTGCCGCGAGAGGGAATGCCGAGTTCAGGGGGCGTGGTCAGGCTGACTGGCAAAGACGTGGCTAACGGTTTACCTCATGCGACTATCAATGTACCTAGTATGGATAACACAAGGTATGCCTCAATAAAAAGCCGCGATATTCAAGCTGTGGTTGCTTCTAAGCTTTTTTTTCTGCACGGCATCTGAATCAATATTGAGTAGGCAGTGTCGTACCTATGCCGCCCCTACCTAATGCAGCATAATACTGCGAAAATAGCGCGTAGATGGGTATTTATTCCTGGAGCTGTTGTTTCAAGGGTACATACAAATAAAGGAGCACCCTAACACTACCCAGGGGAAAGAAATCGCTGAGTCAGATCGATACTAGGTATACGACTACCCTCAATGGCGAAAGCGGTTACTGAGATGAACCATGCAATATGACAGATACTGCAATCGGGGCCCAATGGCATCTTCGTCTGTTCCGCATTAGATAATGAAAGATGAAATCATTATTCTGTTCGGTACATAGTGCCACGTATTTGAGGCGACGTTTGCTGTGACTGTGCACTCGTTAACCTCCTTCGTCGATACATAGATTATAGAGCTACAGTATATAGCAGAGTTAGGACATCGACACTACTCATTTACTGTGGTTTGCTGACCATATGTTTAGTAGCTTATTACATTCGTTTTGTTATCAAGGGTCGCTCAAACTCATGGTTCGCCATGACGGCTACAATCAATACATCGAAGTTCCCTAGCGAAAATGTTCAATGTCCATTGATGAGGCTATCTTGCCAGACAACTAACCGGTCATGGCATCCATGGGCAAATCCTCCAATCGCCGCCATGTACGTGAATGTATGCCTCAGAATAGAACCTCCACCCCTATTTTTTTCTCACTGCCACAACTCCAGAAGTTATTCACCGCTCGAATGAACCAAATCTTAAATGCTCACGAGAGGCACATAACACGTAACCATTTCCCTCAGATACCTGCAGAAGTCTCATAGAAGAGTACTCCGTTGCAAACATGGCCGACGGAGACAACCCATAATTAGTAAACCGAGTTACCTCTTACCAGTCGACAGCGCCGGTGCCGGTGTTGCCACCAGCCCAATCACTGGTATCGACGGCGCCGCTGCCAGTGTTGCCGCCGGCCCAGTCACTCGTATCGACAGTGCCAGTGCCAGTATTACCACCAGCCCAGTCACTCGTATCGGCGGCGCCAGTGCCACTATTGCCACCAGCCCAGTCCGAAGTGTTGACGGGGCCGATCTCTCCGGGAGGAGCAAAGCCACCATCGAAAGTCTCGGGGGCAACGGCTTCCTTCTTGCACCTGACTTTGGTGTGGCCAGTCTCGCCGCAGTTGCTACAGGTGACTCTGGAGTCTAGGTTCATGTGTCAGTATATAGATTTGCAGAGAGGAGCGGACAACCATGGACTCACAGTCACGCGGCTTGGGGCATTGCTTAGACTCATGACCAAACTCGTCACAGTTTCGGCACTGCACTTTAGCCATGTTCTTGGGCGCGGTACATTCGTTCGCCCGGTGGCCCTCGCCGTCGCAGTTTCGGCATATGACCTTTCGAGGTTCAGTGCAGTCCTTGGACGAATGGCCTTCTTGGCCGCAATTGAAGCAAGCTCGGGAACCTCCGCCGCCGCCCCCCTGGGGACAATCGCGAGAAAAGTGGCCCGCTACGAAGACATATAATCAGCTCGAATGACTTGAGACACAGAATGGGAGCAACATACTCTCACCGCACTTTCGGCACTCGACGTCGTCACCAGCAACACGAGGTTCAGGGCCTAGGAGAACAGTTAGTCTCATGCATGATGGAAAGAATAAATGAGAGGACTCACAATCAGCCACCTTGTGACCCGACTTGCCGCAGTTCTTGCAGGCGAAGCGATCATTGCGAGGTTGCGTGCCTATGCCGCGGTTAGCGAAACATCAGGAAAACTTGGGAACGTGCAGCGAACATACAATCACGCATACGATGGCCCTCCTCGTCGCAGTTGAAACACTTGATGACCACACGCTCGGTCATCTGCTTCTCCTGCGGGCATCTCTTCGAGATGTGACCAATTTCGCCGCAGTTGCTGCACTTGGGAAGACCACGGGTGACGACCTCACCGGCATCCTTGAGACGTTCCAGGTTTTCCTCGGACGATTTGGGCCATGCTTCTGCCTCGCGAGGACGGGCTGGCTTGTCGTCGAAACGGTAAGTGACCGCGTAGGTTTTGTCGAGGTTGCCCTGGAAGTCCATCTTGGTATAGGTTGATAGCACGTCCTTCTTGATAGCGATGAGGTGCAGACCCATGCTTTGACTACGGAATGCTTCTTCAAGGTTGACGTAGGTCGTCTCAGGAATAGCCTTCACGTATTGCTGTACAGCATCCTTGACGTCGTCCATGTCTTGCTCCTCGATAGCGGCGATGAGCTTCTTCCAGGCAACTTCAGCCTGGACGTCCTCGACGTCAGATCGGTCGAGTTTTCTGGCGGCTTTGCACTCAGCAGCATGGTGACCTGGTAGAACGTGGTTAGAGATAGTACAGTGAAACAGGCTCTGGTAGGAACTCACCTTCGCCTCCGCAGTTGCGACAGATCTGGGGAGGCTTGTCAGGACAATCCTTGGCCATGTGGCCTTCCTTCTCGCAGACACGACACGTGCCAGTAAACACGCGCTCGTTAGGACAGTCGGCCTTGTTGTGGCTAGTTCAACCTATTAGCCTTGCTTCCGATGGGCATAGACGGAAAGACAAACCCCTCTTGACCACAGTTGAAGCAGGCACGATTGTCTCCAGAGCCGGCCTCGGCTCCGCCAGATGCGGCAGCACCGAAACCATCGTTGAAACCATCTGCGGCTCCACCTCCGAATTGGGAAGCATCACCAAAGCTGTTGCCGCCGCCAAAATTATCATTGGCTCCGAAATCGTTGGCCTGTCCACCGCTGCCCCACTCATTGGCGGCGGCAGCAGTGTTGGTACCGGTACCCCAGTCGCTCATCTTGGGTACTCAATGCTAGGAAGTGGTTAGGTGAGTAAGATATAGTGCCACGCAGCCTGAAAGGTTATAAGGAGATGATGGGATTGTAATGGAAAGTGGGTGGATGCCGTTGGGCTTAGTGAAGCCAGAGGCAGTGAAGATAGAGAAGAGAGTAGGAAAGAGGCGTAGTAGGCCAGAAAGATGGAAGGTAATTCACGAGGGGTAAAGATGACTGCTTTCGTAGCTAAACCTCCCTAGAAAATGTGAAAATCTATAGAGACCGAGTGGACAGAGACGTGGCAGGCAAATGAAAGGAAAGCTGACGGTGGGATAGATTTTCGTGTCTCAGAGAAGAATGAGTGTTGTTTTTGAGATGGAACTTGTTCAGGCTAAGGCATGACGATAGTTACCTTGGGAAGAAGAAAACAAGGTAAAGAAGTGCTATGCCAATACCGAGGAGCCCTAAGAAAGTAGGCGAAAGTGACGGAGGCGAAGGAAGGGAGGATTGGTTATGCGGAAGTGGAAGAAGCTAGCTTCCTTCGGTCGCTGCTGAGAGTGGTGCCACCAGCGAACAAGGAAGAGTGGCGGAATGATGGATGCTAACGCAGCAGAACGTAACTGACTGATGAGATGGGAATGGATAAAATAGCGTTCAAGAAGCAGGAAGGCGAAAAGATAGAAAGTCAATAAAAGAGCCACTTACCAATGTAAGAGAGCGTTGTTGGTCAGTAATGACGATGTCAGGATTGGTTACGTAGTTGCGGAAGACTTGAAGCTGTGCACCTAAGAACAAGATAAGGAAAAAAATGCCTCACAGAGGCCTTTCTTCACAAATGAAAAGAGGAAGGTAGGAGTTAACTTGACGATATTCGTCAGAAGTGGGTGACCTGACGAAGGGCTTGATGTAGGAGGAAAGATTTGGAGTAGGCAACACGCTGAGAGAGGGGATATAAACTCAAGAAGGGCAAAAAGTGATCTTTTCGTGGCGCCTAACTTCCCAGGTTTAAGCTAAGGCAGCAAGGGGCAACAACACAGTATTTATGTTTATAACGCAACATGGGGAAAATCGGCTCCGGGCGGGTGTTAGACCACAGAGGCAGTTGCTACGGGGTCGTTCCTTCCCTGATGATCAGTACAGGAACTCTGATCTCATCGCCTACGTCGACAATTTATAAATAGGCTCGCTTTATCTTACGCACTTTGCGCTAACAAGCTCTATCTTGCTCTTGCTTGATACGGTACTTAGACAAGTAAGGATGGTATACTCGGTCCCTCTCTTCGGACGCGGTCTTGGATAGTAGACTGCAAATTCTACTCAAAATCTAGCCGCTATTCCTCTCGCTTATGTATTGGTACCAGCTTCTTAGGCAATGTAGTAGAGGGTTGATGGCTCTCTCAAGAAATGAAGATAAAATAACGCTGTAATGATGCTATACTAGTCCCAATATCCACACAGCGTTCTTAGTCCGCCTTCATTCCCAACTGATATAATGCGAAATTCAAGGTTAACAGGGTATGTATCGTATGTCATAGGAGAATAGCAGCAATTCTAAGATATTGTTCCTGTATCTGTATCTCCGTTATAGTGAACGGATTACTCTTGGCTCCAAGTTCGAGTGGCTAGGTCCATCCAAGAGCTCACAATAGATATCATCAGCGAGGCAATTCATATCCGGTAGAGATACCTAAGTCAGAGTAGCAAATGATACAGGAAGACATACATTGCGAAAAAGATAAGACTGACAGAATTTACTCCGGAAGAGCCTTCCTCGCGGGTGATCCATTACGTGTCGAGTTAAGCCCTCAGTCTTTGAAGCTATTGATGTCTCCAGAGAGATATATGCGGAGGCCGGACGTGGCGAGGGTAAATTTCAGCACTTGTAACCCAAGGGGTTTTTACCTGATAGACGTAGCCATCCTTGGTCACAATGGAACCATGTAGCTCTCTGATGCCTTTAGGTGAAAAGATTTTACTCGATAGCAAACACCATGTAGAGATCGCTGTGTCTTCGTAGTGACACGTAAATCGAACCGTCGGGACTGATGCTCATATGTGCCTGCTTAATATGTTTTACAGCACACAGCTATCCATAACTACACGTTCCATCCGAGTAGTTATTTTACTCTCCTTGATGAATCTACAAAGGGGTGAATATCCTCCATGCGGACTTACCGCGTTAAGCGAAGTTGCTCGACCATTGCGTAACAGGCATGGCCTCATTATTCTGTTTAAGGAGGGGACAAGGTGCCAGATGAGTCAAAGGTCGATTCAGATCGTCAGGACGACGAGGCCGAAACCAGTTATGTTTTGCAGTTCTTTGCGAACAGACATATTCACGATAGACATGCTAAATGCTGGCGCTCTCTGACAATAAATAAAGGCGCTGTCTCCCATTTATAATCGCGCAAGTAACTAGAGTCTTCGTGGTAATGTCGTTCATTCCGCTGCGAATTATCGACTGACGTTGAAATGCTGACTAACAAACCGCCTAAGAACCTATCCCTGTCACTTATTCTGGACCAGCTACTCCGTTCTGCTGGGCCAGGATGACCGACCATGTAAATGATATCGAGTGAATGTATTAGTACTTGACAAGGCGTAATGCCTTACCAATAATTAATTTAGTCAATCATACAGTCCACCGTCGTCCAAGGGGGCGCCTTGGATGAGGATGACCGAGCTTGTATAGATGGCAATAAGGCGATGTACTAATACTCATGGATGGGGGTCGTTTCTTTTAATTCGACGCACTCCTAATCTTGCATCAGAACGACACCGGCTCCATCCTGCACCCTATCACCGGGGCCAGGACCCGATCTTATTATAAATATGTTTAGACTACCCGATGAGAAATTAAGCACGAAGGTGGGGGAGTCCATACTTAGCTGCTGCTGGCAGCCCCGCGTCCATCAGCTCCCCTCCCATGCTAGGGCTTGGCGAAGATGAGGCCTTCAAGTAGGTCTGTAAAATCAATTACCTGCCTCTCAAATCTACATCCAGCAATCATCTTCTGGAGACGAAACCGTTAGACACACTTTTACTTACGCCGCGGCCAGCTCCACCATCTCAAGATGGCCGCCCCAACCGACCTCCCGAAAATGACATACCGCTTCTTGGGCCGCTCCGGTCTCCAGGTCTCGGTCATTTCCCTGGGCGGGTGGCTGACTTACGGGGGTCACGTCGACGAGGGTGAGCACGGCGCACGGTACACGCATCGAGTTGAGAAACGACTCTAACGCTGGGATGTAGAGAAGACCTTCGCATGCATGAAGGCGGCCTACGATTCCGGGGTAAACTTCTTCGACTGCGCCGAGGAATATGCAGGTACGGAGAACTTCCCTCTGGGTCTCGGCCATGTTGATTGATAGACGGGCTCTACAGGCGGAAAGTCAGAAGAAGCGATGGGTAAAGCGATCAAGAAGTTCGGCTGGAAGCGCAACGACCTCGTGATCTCGACCAAGGTACTCACTTATTGAACCTACCCTTCCGCCTCCCCCATCACGAACCCGCGTGCTAGCAACTGCTAACAACTGATTGACTAGCTATACTGGGGCCAGGCGTTCGGCGACAACCCGGTGAACAACCGTGGGCTGTCGCGGAAGCACGTGATCGAGGGGATGGCGGGGTCGCTGGCGCGGCTGGGGCTCGAGTACGTGGACGGGGTGTACGCACACCGGCCGGACCGGCAGACGCCGATGGAGGAGGTGGTGCGGGCGTTCAACCACCTGATCACGACTGGGAGAACCTTCTACTGGGGCACGTCGGGGTGGGCCGCCGATGAGGTGGCGCAGGCGTGGCGACACGCCGACCGGCTCGGGCTCGTGGGCCCCGTGGTCGAGCAGCCCGCCTACAACATGCTCGACCGCCGTCGCGTCGAGCGCGAGTACGCCCACCTGTACCGCGAGGTCGGGCTCGGGCTCACGGTGTACTCGCCCCTGAAGCAGGGCATCCTCTCGGGCAAGTACCGCGACGGCATCCCGGCGGGCTCGCGCTTCGCGCAGGAGCAGGTCGAGTTCATCGCCGGCTACTGGAAGCGCACCGACAAGGACACGTGGGACGCCGTCATACAGCAGGTCAACCAGCTGCAGCCCATCGCCGACGAGCTGGGCGTCAAACTGAGCCAGCTCGCCCTGGCCTGGGTGCTGAAGAATCCCAACGTGAGCTCCGCCATCACGGGCGCGAGCAGCCCCGAGCAGGTGTACGAGAACGTGCGGGCGGTCGCGATCGTGGATAAGCTGACTCCAGGGATCTTGCAGAAGATCGACCAGATCTTGGGGAACAAGCCACCTGCGATCACAGCGAGATTCTAGTGGCGCCGTCCATCCGCACGGTGAGACATTTGAAAACGTGCGCTTTTGGATGTATAGCCCAGGACGAGTGATCCCGCGAGCAATAAAAGGACAGAGCCGTATTGAGAAAAGCGAGCGCGATGAGTTATGAGCCAAGCGGGCGCCAACAAGAGGTTGAAGATTACTACAAGCGACGTCTAGTTTAATGGGCCGCTTATGTCGGAACACCACCCATAACCATTAATGTCAGGTAATAATAATTCGGTCGTACACAAGTGGACCTTTTCCCTCTCAAACGCCAATGCTGAAGAAATGATAGCTCCTGAACTCCTTGCCAAAGTCGATGCTAGTGCTCGTGGTTCCATACAGTCCAGTTTCCAATGACATGCCGCTTTAAAAGGGGTATTAAAGGTGACCAGCCTAAGGTTCACTTCCCAATGTTCCTGTATATATCCAGGCCGCAATCCCCTCTCCCACCGTCACGCCGTTAATTCCTCGTGCAATCGTTCGCTTATCTAGAACTCAAGACCGCCGGGGGAGGTCGTTCGGGTCCATCGTGTGGCGTGCTTGCCACCCCAGACAGTGATCCATCGTTTTCTTCCTGTGTCTCGCTGTACGCTGGTGGGTTGCATGGCCCGGGAGCCACGGCCGTCGTCGCCGTTGCTGGGGGTAAAGTCACGTCTGCCTGTGAACTTCCGACGTGGCGTAGTTCTATCTCTTGCACACCGGGGGCTTGCTTCTGTCTTGCAGTATATACCGGTGGCGCTTCGCCCAGCTCGTTTAGGCCTTCATCACGACTGTTCAGACCCGCCCCTAGGCCAACTGATCTCCATCGACTGTGTCCAGCTGATACGTTGGGTCCAGTCGTATACCATCGCCGATTCAAAGCAAGTGGTCTATGCCTCGGAGGACCCATGGCTTCTATATCTCGCCTTAGGGCATTATTGCGATACCCAGCTAACGTACGTCGTAATTGCCGTCGCCGGTAACGAAGCAACATAACTACGCAGGCTAGCGCAATGACCCCAACGACGGGTACGATGATCCACCAGAATGGGTACTGAGGACTGTTTCCATCTCCATCTGAAAAGACGAACCGGCCTGTGAGATGGCCCATGTTGTGTAGTTCGGGTCGCGAACCGACAATATCGCTATACGAGGGGATATACGGCCACTCGTGCAGTCGGCAGTACTACTGCGAATGGCAATGATTCGGCAGCGGCTGTTCGGAGCCCATCTGGCCGTTGCCTTTTCGCAGGATCGCCGTCTTAATTATTCCGGTGATAACTATGATCAATTGGACCCGCCTGAATGGTCGCTCTTAGACTGTGTTTCTTTGCGCTGCGAGAGCAGTTGTCACACTTAATCGAAGCTCCAGGGACGGGCGGCCCTTGAAGTATGTGGAAAGAAATGACGACGCTCGATTTTATATTGTTGAGGATAAAAAAAATCAGTAACTGAGAGCTGTTTATCAAGGGAGGCAGGGAGGTGTCGTTGTTCACAAGTCTGCATCGGCCCGCGAAGTCAATTGCCCCGAGCTTCAAGAAGCGAAGTAATGAGGGTTAAAGATGGGTCTTGCCGCGAATCAGGGTCTACTATGTATGGAAAAATTCGAAAGGTAGGAAGCTCGGTAAAACTCGGTTCTGAAATCCCAGAACCGAAGGATGACGTAACTGGAAGGGCTGTGCGACTAATACATAAAAACGGCGTAACAAGTTCAATTATTGGAGCATTGCCATTCCCATAGACCGTGATGGCGCCGACAAACCAAAGAAATATTACGGCAGCACATGTATGTACAGAGGTGCAGTCGTTGCTTCCAGTTTATACTGCCCAAGCCACCTTCGATGTAGGTACCGTATCCAGATGAACCAAGATCTCCAGCTTCAGATCTAGGCAGGTTCCACAATCACGATTCCCCACGGGCCATTACATATGTAGTAACAAAGACGAGCCCGTTGCACGTGAGCCGTTGCGTTACGTACTTTTTACTTACCTAAGCAGCCTGAGCTTGCCTGTCTGTCCGTGGATAGCCCACGGACCAGCTCCAGCAGCCAGCCACTCAGCCACTTGGTGAAAAGGTGCTGATAAGATATCTTGGCTGAGGC
Organism: Monosporascus sp. MG133; assembly: GCA_004155925.1. Taxonomy (NCBI): domain Eukaryota; kingdom Fungi; phylum Ascomycota; class Sordariomycetes; order Xylariales; genus Monosporascus; species Monosporascus sp. MG133. The sequence goes on along the minus strand of QJNX01000168.1, from coordinate 62,321 downwards.
ACCCATTTCAGCTTTCCCGTTTTAGCTTTACTGCTTGCCTATCTTCGAGCTTTTCTATCATTCAAGTTAGCCTCTACCACCTGCCTTATTGTATCTACACTCGGCAAGTCGACGGTATGGAAAGAACAAAACTACTACATGCACATGTATCCAGGGCCCAATCTCGCATTCCATAATCATCCCGAAGCAAGCGATCTCTCATTTCAACGTATTAGAGAAGCCGGAGCGTCATATATATATTCTTGGATCAGGCGTAATAGAAGGCGATGTCTGAAAAACGAAGTAAAGGCAACGTCGTTGCCGTTAGAGGTACATTCCGACCCCCACCCCCCCCCAATAACCCCCGTCTCGCCATTCGTGCACCATGAAAGTAATCGTTGTCAAAGGCGTGCTCGTCGAGTGCGACCCTTCCATCAAGTCCATCATCCTCAATCTCGACCATGAGAACAACGCATACGTGATTGAGGATCTCGACGAGACGCATCTTTTGGTCAAAGAAAATACGTTGCAAGAACTAAAAGCGAAGCTCGAGGACGTAAGCCACAAACCGACTCACCCTTTCTGGATCTGATTTTCTGATATGAATATAGAGGCTGAAGGAGACGGTCCCGGTAGTCGAAAACGACTCCGACTCGGATCGAGATGTCAAATGAAATCAATTTATGAACCGCCCACGGCTTTACTATGGAATACGACCATTCTAGACCTTTAGACGAAACCGACTATGTAAAAAGGAAACAAGCCTACATATGTAGTCTCTCAACGACCACCCACAATAGGGGTCCAGGACAAGCTCTTGCTCTTTGAAGGGGCAATCTCAAGTACCCACAGCCTACCCAACATAGGGATCTAATCAATATGCGATTGAGACTAGTCTCATATGACGATGGTCATTCGTAATCGCGGCCCTCCGCTATTCATATCGCAAAAAATGAATAAGAGGCCCAGTCTCGACTCAGAGCTTCTCGAACCTCGGTCGCGATTTCTTGACGGCTGAGGTGAGGGCTTCTTTAAAGTCGCTCGACTGAATCATGGCCTGGTTCCAGACGCTAGTGTACCTTAGACCTGTCCTAGTTAGCGCATCCGTCCGTTGAAATAAAGATAGCGACTTACTCTCCGCGACCGTATTGTCCCTGGCGTGGTTAAGTAATTCCTTCGTACCCTGTACTGCAACAGGACTTTTGGCTGCAATGAGATAGGCCATCTCGACGGCAGTCTGGACGGCCTTCGCCTTGGTTTCCAGTACGCGGCTCACGAAGCCGACGGCGAGGGCTTCATCAGGCCCGAAAGTCCTGGCAGACAGGCATACGTCCTTTACCCACGTGAAGCTTGATACGATCTTAGGTAGCCTGCTGAGTGTCCCGATGTCTGCAGCTAAGCCAATGTCGACTTCCTTGATGGCAAACCTGGTGTCCTTGGAGCATAACCTTATATCGGCGCAACAAGCGATGTCGATGGCGAGGCCGATGGATATCCCATGCAGGACACAGATCACAGCTAGTGGGGTCAGCCTCATCAAACATAGCAACTCCATGTAGCCCCACTTACGCTTTTCGCACTTCTCTATCTGACTTATGCAATCCTGGAACTCGGCAATATGCCGCCTATTCTGCGTGGCTTGCCTTGACGCATCGGCACGTGCCGCATCTCCTCCCTTGAAGACGGGGCTCTGACTCGCCGCTTGGATGTCCAGACCAGCCGTGAATGCCCTATCCCCGGCCCCGGATAGGACAACAGCCCGAACTTCGGGATCATGGGATAATCGTGCAAAGATCCTGCCAAGCTCAACCCACACTGCAACAAACTACAGTCAGTAACTATCTTTTCTAGTAGCTCGGCGAATAATCGGACGACTTGGGACATGTTTCTAGAGCGAGGAACTCTAGAAGGACTCCACTAGGGCATTTGTGTCTCGTAAGCTAAGAAAAAATGGGAAGAAAGAAATGCAGAAAGTACATACTGTCCTCGACGAAGGAATTCATCTTGGCAGGCCGGATGATCTCGACGAATGCGACATACTCGACGGGCGATGAGACGTGGAAGTGCTTGAATTGGGCATATTCCTGTAACCAAGACATCTTCCGTGGGGAATGGGAAGGTAATGAGCTGTATGCGACTTAAATACCACAAAACAATAGCGACTCGAGATAAAGCAGGTTACAAGTTGACGCTTTGACATCTACTCAACAAGAGTATGGACTATGTCGAGTGTCTGTAAGGTTAGTAAGCTCAGAGTAGACCGAGGCATCTGAGTTTGAACTGGGCGGCAACTGGGAGGTGCAGCAAAGGTGTCAGTCACCAGCCACATCCCACATGTGTCATGCTTGTTCTCGGTTAGTGCATAATGGGACCACTAAGCTTAGTGTACAGGAATCTAAACCGCTATAGGGATAGATCATCTAATGGCGCCTCAATCCCGACCGGTCGCCCAAAAAAAATAATATTGAAGTTGAACTAGATAATCTACAAAGTCAGTCTCGTAAGTTGCAACACCGACCGACTTACGACAGCAAACTCCCAGTTCTTGCGATGGCCGCAGAGGTAGCACCGCTCCCGCAGTTGAAGCTGCCTTCTGGACCTGCGCCCATTACGGCTGAACAGCGATATTGGAAATCTTTCAAGAACCAGTTGGTTATTCCTTCGCCGACACAGTACCCTATCACCCATATTACAGTCCCGTCTACGAATCCGGCCGCTGTCGACTCCTCTAGCAATGATTACTTCGCCGTCACGACAGGGACTCGAGTCCAGATCTACTCTATACGGACGAGGAAACTGGTTAAAACCATCACACGATTCGGCGATATTGCGCGGAGCGGAGATGTCCGTCGCGACGGGAGGATAGTCGTGGCAGGTGACGACACGGGGAAGATACAGGTGTTCGACGTTGGATCGAGGGCCATCTTGAAGACGTGGACTACACACAAGCAACCAGTATGGATGACGAAGTTCTCACCGGCTGATCTCACAACGCTGATGAGCGCGAGTGACGATAAAACCGTGCGGCTATGGGACTTGCCGAGCCAGGAGAGTACGTCTACATTCGTTGGTCATGCCGACTACGTGCGCAGTGGTAGCTTCATGCCTGGCACCATGTCGAATATGTTAGTATCTGGTAGCTATGACGCGACGGTGAAGTTGTGGGACCCCCGGACACCAGGCACGGCTGTCATGACTTTTAAGCACACGGCCCCGATCGAGGATGTCCTGCCCCTTCCCTCCGGCACAACCGTCCTCGCCGCCTCCGAGAACCAAATTTCAGTCCTTGATCTCGTGGCTGCGAAGCCACAGCACATGATCTCCAACCATCAGAAGACCGTTACTTCTCTGTCTCTCGCATCCAACGGCCGGCGTCTCGTATCCGGTGGTCTGGACGGTCATGTCAAGGTTTTCGAGACAGCGGGATGGAATGTCGTGGCAGGGATGAAGTACCCGTCGCCGGTTCTATCCGTGCGGGTGGTTACAGCGGGCGCCAACAACGACGACCGGCATCTCGCCGTAGGCATGCAGTCGGGGATGCTCTCGCTGCGCACGCGGCTGACGGGGCCGGAGGCCAAGCGTGAGCAGGAGCGCGAGAAGGAGATGGCTGCCCTCTTGGCCGGCACCATCGAGACGCACGACAAGTCCAAGAACAAGCGCAAGCGGCGCGCCCAGGCGTCAAAGCGCCTCGACATGGTCGGCGAGGGCGCCGACGTCGTCATCGCCAACGACCTGAGCCGGCCCAAGCGGGAGACGGCATGGCAGAAGGACCTGCGGCACGGCCGCTTCGGGCGCGCGCTCGACCGCGTCCTCGACCGAGGCGCCAGGGACCACACCCCCCTCGCGGTGCTGACGCTGCTGGTCGCCCTGCGCCACCGCAGCGCCCTACGCGACGCCCTCGAGGGCCGCGACGAGAACACCGTCCAGCCCGTCCTCAAGTGGGTGCAGACCCACATCGTGGACCCCCGCTACGTCGGCGTCTGCGTCGACGTCGCCATGCACCTCCTGGACCTGTACGCCGAGTTCGTTGGCGGCAGCGCAGAGCTCGAGGCCGGCTTCAAGACCCTGCACCGCAGGGTCCGGCAGGAGGTCGAGAGGGCTCAGGTGGCCACCCAGACCGGCGGTATGCTGGGAAGCCTGCTGGTCGGCGCGGACTAGTGAGCGAGTGTGAGGGGTCGTGCGGGACGGAGAAGTGAAGGCGGCTCAGGGCCGGGAGGATAGATATCTTTGCATTGCGACGGCGTTCCGGTCCGGAAAAAGAGATGGTGGCCTCCATACCCTTTGTTAGGAATATAATATCTCACCGGGTGCGATAAAAGCACACCAGTAACAGTCAGCCGTATTTCGATCTGCGCTCCTTGCCGCGGCTATCGTAACAGTGCTTAGGTATCGCTATTCTGACTGGCTTCTTATATCATACCTTTCTACCGCTGATTCTAACTCAGCGTATCAAATAAATAACAACATACCGCTATGGGGAAGAGGGGGTCGTGGTGGTGGCGAGTGATGAGTGGGGGGCGTAGGGTTCTCGCCGTCCCCCCAACCCCCCCGGCCTAACTCTAACCCTGACCATAGGGCTCGCGTTAACAGATTATAGTCTGGAAGTTATGTACGCACAGAGCTTCACCAACAGTCGTGCACATCCATGGACGCACCTTGCGTTATCTGACGGCTGGTGGCCGGTGTAAAGTTGCCGATCCGGCTGATGGACTTCAAAGTAAGCTCGTTCCTCACCGCCATGAGGAAAGGCTTCGTCAGGCTATTTTTGGTGATTTATTAATAAGTCGAAAATCACTCCGTGATTTACAACACATATACCATACCCTTTTAGTTGCTTCCGGCTGGCCTCCAGGGGCACTTGCGGTGGGTTGTTCGTCTCGTCCGAGAGGAAGTGTAGGGGGAACCCCTGGGGACCCCCTTTTTGCTGACGGCGGGTGCTGTGCGCACGTAAGCTACCGGCGAGGCTGTGTACGTTAAAAAATTGACTAATGGGATCTTTGGCCACGGTTTAAGCCCATATCTGAGGGGTTCCATCTATGATTTCAACTGAGGAAAGCTTCACTAGATATATTATTTTTGATATTTAATAGCGAAGCTTTGCCAATGATCTCCAACATTATTTCTGCGTCAGCAGCCTCCGTTTTTTTTTTTTTCTTTCCCTCAGCCCATTCTTCGCTCGTCTCAATCTGGCTGTTGCATGACTGTTTTCGATCTGAATGCCGCGAAGCATGATTTCCTTTCTGGTGCTGTTCCCGATTGTATTGTTAACGTCTGTCACCATCCGCCTCATCTCCAATTGGAGAAGGCTAAGCAAGGTGCCCGGGCCGGCTCTTGCAGGGGCGACGGATCTCTGGCGTGCGTATCAACAATACAACGGGAAACTGAGACAGAAGCTATTGGATTTGCACTCACGGCACGGCCCAATCGTTCGATATGGTGTCAGCAGCATTAGCATCAGCGATCCCGAGGTTATCAACGTCGTCTATGGAAGCCGGGCGGGTTTTATCATTGTACGGTTGCCCGCCAACAATACCTCCTCATCTTCTTACTAATAGCATAGGCGGATTCATATAAAGTGCTAGTGGGCATTCAGAATGGCAAGGAGGTGCCAAGTCTGGTGAGCACTGCCAATGAGGCTCGCCACGGTGCCCTGCGTCGGTCGGTTGCCAATGCCTTTACAGCCACGGCCGCATTGGGGTACGAGAGGTGGATCGACGTGTCTATCGCAGAGCTCATCGGAACCATACGCAGGAAAACGACTTTTGACCTCTCGTCGATGATTCTATGGTATACAATGGATGCGGCCGGCCGATTTTCGTTTGGCGAACCGCTCGGGTGTCTTGTGGCCGAAGACGACGTTAACGGATCAATCCAATTGATCCGTGATCGATTTAACCATTGGGGCTGGTGGTCATCCATTCCTCAGCTGGAGAGGCTGGTATATCGCAACCCCATTGCCATGCGCCAAAAACGAGCACCGTCTAGCATGGCGGCCGCGGCCCTAGCGAAGCTCAGAGCGGGGTCAGACCAGTCGAAAGACGAGGCTGCTGATACTCTCCTGCAGCGATTCCTCGAAGCGAACAAGGATCACCCGGAAACCTTAGATATGACCGGAGTGGTAGGCATGTTGATGTCTACCATTTCCGGAGCTGGCGATACAACGGCTACGACAGTGACCGCGGCGCTTTTCAATCTTCTCAGAAACCCTAATTCGCTTAGGAAATTGGAGGAGGAACTGTCTCAAGCTAATCTGCCAGAAATACCGGACTTCACACTTGTAAACAAGCTGCCGTACCTTAATGCCGTCATCAAAGAGAGCATGCGGGTCTTCCCAACTGTTACTTGGCCGATGGAGCGATTAGTTCCTGCCGGGGGCGCCACTATCGCGGGTATGTTCTTCCCCGAAGGCGTAAGCGTAGGCTGCCTACCGTCAGCGGTACACCGGAATGTCAAGATCTTCGGCGAGGACGCTCACATCTACCGCCCTGAACGCTGGCTTACGCCGGATCGCGAGCGGTTGAAACAGATGGAGGCGGCGCATATGGGGTTCAGCCGGGGTCGGCGCAATTGCCTGGGACAGAACATCGCTGTGATGCAGATGAAGAAAGTCATACCGGCGCTGGTCATGAAGTTCAAGGTGAGTTAAAGTATTCACTCCATCGGGGAGCATGGCTGATAGCTTATATAGCTGAGCTTGCTCTATCCCGAAGCCCAGCTAGAAGCAGACTTCTCTCCCGCCGTGGCTTGTCTGAAGCCATTATACGTCAAGGTGCAGTGTCGGGAGTGAACTTGGTCATGGAGCTCTGCGACCAAATGTTGGGGGTGTGAGCGAAGAAGGCACGGCATCACTCGGAGACGTACGAGCAGTAGTCGGTCCTACGCCTTACGAGGACATTAGAAAGGGAGCTTCCAGGAAAGATGGAAACCATGCATACTAGCCACAGATATGGCGAGATGTGAAAGTGGAGGTATAAAGGTTATATGGGGAGCATCTGAGCGATGTTGTACAGCCCTGCAATCGTCAGGAGAACCCCGGTGTCGCCCTGTCTCCTTTGCCGTATCACGATTACTTCATCTTTTCAGTAGCATGACAACCGCCGAAGATGCATTACGCTGCAGCATACCTGCTCACGGCATGGGCGATATCCACAGCATTCGCTGAACCGGTCACCAGGCCAGATGGTCTAGCATCACTCATTCAGGCCCGAGCTGGGAACCTCATAGCCAGCAAATACATTGTTAAGCTCAAACAGGACGGTCCCATCAGTGCGTCCGACCACCAATCTCCTCATTTAAAGTTAAGTCCGAGGCCGTATTCAACATGACCGGTTTCAGGGGCTTTACTGGGAGCTTCGACACTGATGCTCCGATCTCCTTGCGAAGTCATCCCGAGGTAGGCAGGCAGGGGCAAGGAGCAGAACGAGCCGCAACACTAAACGTAGCTTCCACGAAGGTTGGATACATGGAGCGGGTTGCGGTGGTGGCAGCATCTGCGGTACAGACGAACGCTCCCCGGGTCTTGCGCGTGTTTCACAACAGGCAGAGGGGCAAACCCGACCTAGGTCCATGACGTTTCCGCAGGCGTCGGGTCCTGTTCGTATATGATCGACACCGGAATTAACGTGGCACATGTCGAGTTCGGAGGCAGGACTGTACTTTTGGCGAACTTTACCGAGCGCTCGAACTCGGGCAGCGGTGACGGTACCAAGGGCGCAATCGTTCAACCTAACTTCTGGGGAAACTTTCCGCCTCTATCACTTACGGAGCGGCTAGACAGACACGGCTGTACGGCATGAATGCACGTCTCCGACCTTTCATGTGCTCTCTATGCTTCTTCTCCATCGATTATTGCCAATTCTACTTCTCATCTTACGACTCGGCTGCGCGACTAGGACAGCATAGATCCTAAGCACTTCTCAGGATGACGTAGGAATAAGATGACCGGTCAACCCCCCCCGCTTTCACAGGTCCTAGACAACTCTTGATTCAGGGACGGCCTGCGGGGTCATCAGCGGCATGCAGTCCGTTGCGACAGGCGTCCGGACCCGCAGCTGTCCTAGGGGCGCTGTCGTGAACATATCGATCTCTGGCGCGCAGCCCGACGACATTGAACGACGCTTCCGCAGCCCTCGTGCGGTCGGGCATCTTCGTATCTGTCGCGGCTAGGAACGCTAACGTGAACATCGCGAACTACTCCCCGCCGTCGTGGGAGCCGACCGCCTGCACCGTGGATGCCGGCGACTCCGGCGACCGCGTGTCGAGCTTTTCCAACTACGGGAGCGTGCTGGATGTCTTCGCGCCCGGGGTCGCCATCGAGACTCTCCCTGCAGGGGTAAGGACGCGATCTCTGTTTCCTCTTCCCGCAACACATAATTGGGGGGGAGGGGAGTCAGCCCTGAGGTGCCAACAACCGTCCCGGACCCGCATCGCCCGGTCTTCCGCGACAGCTGCGCACGTCACCGGTCTCGGGGCCTACCTCCTTGCCCTCGAGGGGCCCAGGAGAGGAGGCCCGTGGGGTGCGGGCGAATCATCGAGCTTTGCGGCGAAGAATATCTTGACGGAGGTTCCGGCGGGTGCCCGCTAACAGACTGGCGTTCAACGGCAACCCCGCGGAGGTGAGCGTCTAATCGTACATCAATCCCTCCCTATTAACGTACTCGGAGGCCCCGCGACGACGTTTTTCGGAACCCCGGCCGTCCCTGAAATCCATTGCCTTGCTAGAAGCCATAGGCGGGCGGGGCTACCTCTAAGTCAACGGGCTACGTATTCCTCGTGCTGCCGGCTCCGCCAATTTCACAAGCAGGGGCGCATGTTCGAGAGCAGTAATTCTTCGCAAATCCGACATTCATCAGCGGGCTACCTGACTAGCCAGCGCTGTCGACTTCCATGTACTGAGTTGCGCTGTAAACACAAGGTTCTATGTCGGATATTTAGACATCGTAGCTCAAGGCGACGTCTCGTAGCAGCAGTGCCGCGTGGTTCGTTACTCGATCAAAGCTTCTCCCCCTTTCCCCCCTGCATACGCGCATAAAGATGCCCTTTCGCACGTCGTAGTGGTAGAATAGCAGGGATGAGAATGTAACAGAGGAGTATGATGTCAACCGGCACGGCGGACTTGGAATATCAAGACCCAAAATGTAAGCATTTATAGTCCTCACGACCTACGGACATCATCTTGACTCAAGATCTATCCAAGCAACCTCATGGGCGCATGGTCTATTAATTACTCTATCAAGGTATCCTATGTATTCTATTCGTGCGTATCTACAACCCCCTCCCCTCCCCTCCTCCCAACCCATGCGTAAATGTATTAATCAAGCACTCAAGCCTTGGAGTCCCTGCAGCCCGCCGGCGAAGTCGGGAGCCTTGAGGCCGAGGACCCTCTTGGCGGTGAGCCAGAGCTCGAAGGCGCCGAGCTTGAGCTCGAGGCGGAAATAGGTGAGCCAGGCGGCGAGCAGGCGGACGGCGTAGAGGGGGCCAGTACCGGTGGCGCGCGCCTCATCGGCGCGCTCGCGTAGGACGGTACGGGCGCAGTAGCGGGCAAGGATGAGGAAGCCGCGGGCGGGCCCGCCGCGCGTGTGCAGGGACTCGTCGAGGGAGCGCGTGAGGTCGTTGGTCTTGAGGATGAGCAGGATGATGCGGGGCACCTGCCCCAGCATGCCCACAAGGTCCGACAGCAGGCCCTCGCGCAGCGCGTCGCTCATCTCCGTCTTCTCTTCGGCAGAGCGCGGCCGCAGGATCGACGTGCTGACCACCGAGAAGTCGCGCCCCGTGATGGCGCTCGCGAACAGCGGGAACTGCTCCTCGGTGACCCCCGCCACCTCGTGCGCGTACTTCTGCATCGCCTTCATGTCCCCGTCGATCACCGCGAGCCACATCTTGGCGTACGACCGCCGCAGGCTCTCGGGGATGTCCCGGTAGAGCCCGTGGTCGTAGAGGATCACCTCGAAGTTGTGGCCGCCCGGCCGCCGGCGCGTCGTCTTGCGGATAGCGATGTTGCCCCCGTGCGGGTCGCAATGCAGAGGCGCGTTCTTGCCAAATATCATCTCGTTGAATATATGGGCGAGGGCAGCGGAAACCTCGTCGCGGTCGATATTGTTCGAGTCCAGATAGTCCAGGTCGTCTAGGCGGCGACCTGACTCGTTCGCCATTACCAGGATACGCTTCTTCGCCCAGATGACATTGGGTATCACAAGCGGGAGCTCGGGCATCTGGGCAAAGTGCTTCTGGGTACGGATCGCGTTCGCGGCTTCTCGCTGGAAGTCAAGCTCCTGTGGAAGGGATACCTCCATCTCTGAAGAGAGCCATTCGAGGTCATATTCGGGGAAGAATTTCTTGAGGGTTGAGAAGGTAAACTTGGTTAAAGCGAGATCCAGCGGGGCCCATAATGCCAGCCCCGGATGTTGTACCTTGACTGCTACCCTTTGGCCTGTCTCCTTCACTGTGGCCAAATGTACTTGGGCGAGTGAAGCCGCTCCAATGGGTTCCTCAGCGAATTCCGAGAAGTAATCCTTGAGATCTTCGCCGGTGTCATCACGGAACATCCGCGCTATCGACGCGTACGAGGATACCGGGCACCTGTCCTGTAAAGGCACGAACGTAGAAGTCCATTCATAAGGGAGTAGATACGTCATCGCGCTCTGTAGATAGGTTAGTAGGAGAACACGGCGTGGGCTGCGTGATAGGGGGAAAAGGAGGTCAGGTTACCAAGTGCTGCCCGAGCTTGATAAATATACCGCCATTTCTCTCCAGCACCCGCAACGTGCGCTCGGCGCATCTCCTGTGACATGACTTCAGAATACGGTCCCGTTCCTCTTCATCCTCTATCTTGTCGCGTTGGTTTAAGGAGGTGCGGTAGCTGGGTGTTCAAATTAGCCGCTGTAGAGCTGTAAATGGACTCGCTCGGGCGGACGGCATACTCGTTTATACATATTCCTAAAGCAGCGGCGACTCTTCCTGTCCGTTCTGCGGCCTCGTACCCGTATTTAATATCGTCTGTAAACGCTAGAGCCCCTGCACCGGCGGCACCCGTCGCAGCAGCCGTGAGGATGGTGATCCTTGTTCTTGGTGACTTCGGCAGACGCCTGTAATTCCGTGAAGAGCCCGCAGTGTACTGTTTCACGGGCGGCCGTCGTGGTATCGTCTTCACTTGCGCGGCGAGAATATGGTTGCGGCAGTTTGAGCAAGTCCATCGCCAGTTACTCGCTAGGCGGTTTAAAAAGTTCGAAGACAAGGCCTTCATCGTGGCAGTGCCAACTCAACTGAGTTATTCGCAACTACGAAGTATTACAACATTTAAAAAGAGAAAAACTATCTGTCAGAGCTTAGCACTCGAGATATGGCCATCGTGTTCCATATAACCAGCCGTACAATTCGCCTCCAACCCCGTTGTTAGCTACTCAACAGCTTGAGCGGAAACGGTGAGATTTTCTTGGATGGACTAAGTATGAAATATTGGGCCCCAGCAAAATGGAATAAATCGGATCAGAACCCGCCGACGGTCAGTGATGGCTCAACTCTCCGATACGCCGATATGTGTGTCGTCATAAATATGGATCTTATACTCTTTTGGGAGGGCCTTATTCTAAGTACCTCCGTACCTCTTTAATCGACGCTCGGTCCATGTGGTTAAGTAGTCTGGGTTGTCATTACATCCGATCCGATCTCTTTACGCGTCTCCAGTCGCGTTTTGTTCTGCGCTTTATTGATCCATTATGCTACCAACTTCCAGCATCTGGTGTAAACTCAACATCTGTTCGAGGTAATATCTCTGTCTGTACTAAAAGGCATCTCACCTGCCATCGACTATCCATCTACAAGGAGTCAGACGAGATGCTAGCCACAATGCCCACCCCAATATTCAATCTCGACTTCACTTCGCCGCATAGGCCCGCAGTCTCTTCGCCGTTATCGTCATCGCCCCTCAGACCGTCACAAACTGATGGCAACAGCAGTCCGCCTTTGTCTCCGCGGCATCCGAACACTCTGCCGCGACGGGATGTCCAGTCCTCGCCCATACGGGGTCCTCCACAGTCCAAGTTCAAGTACGCGTCGCGCAACCCGAAGCCGAATCCGTTGCGGCAGAGTCGGGAGAACGCGCAAGACAGCAGGCGGAAGCTATTCTTGAAGAATGTGCGGCAGAGAGCCGATGACAAGACCTGGCAACGGCGGGGTGGCGATCAAGAGGTATGCGCCTGCATCTCGTTGCGTCGGGGATGCCGGCGTACTAATATGATATCCAGGCGCTGAAGCTCGAGTGGTCGCTTCTCGACCGCCGGCGGCGTGAGATGAAAAATACCGATATTGATGGATTGGTGTTTGAGGATGAAATTGACGACATGCCGGAACTTCATGCCGAAACACCGGGGGCCGCCCAAGAGGCAGATGAAATGATGGTCGACGCCGTTATGCAAGAAGAGGAACAGGAGTTGGAGGCGATGCTCTCAATGTTGGAAGCGCAATCGTCCTCTCAAGTCCCTGCAAAACCAGACACGTCGTCTTTATCCGACGATGATGATTATGACAGCATATTTATGGACCTCCTTTCTCAACAACAGCAAGGGAGCAGCAGCCCAGATCTCGTTCTGTCGGGCAACATGGATATATCATAAGCAGGTTAATGGCGTATGCAGGACTTAGAGCAGGGTTAGCCCAACAATATGATGGAGTTTTCGGATACAGTTTCCATCTGGCGTTTCAGGTGTATTAGGGGTATTTTGCATGGTATAGGGTTGCATGTTATAGGTACATGCAGTGCTTGGGATCTGCTGTCCAATCAATTGTAAGAATATTCAGCTACTTGGACGAAGAGTTCATTGGTTATTGTGGCGCACAAGACTCGTCCGGAGCATCTAAGACTTCCTTCGCTGATGGCATGTCCCCTATTAATTCTTGGGGAGGCGATCCAGCTTCTTGCATCTGTGGACATATTAATACTTTGCTCTACGGCCCATCTTCCGGATGAGAGTCGAGCGGGTAACTGACCTTCTGCATCCTCTCAACGATATACTGTCGGTCTGCCGTCTTGGAGTCGGAATAAGTCGACTCTTCAAACTTGGCCACCATTTCTGCCACATGAACCTGCTGCTCCTGGTAACGCTTGAGATCATCTTTCGACAACGTATCCTTGTTTTTGGTGATCCAATCTGGGTATTTGCTATGCAGCTCCTTCATGGGTTCGTAGAGGATCTCCTTATTCGTAAGTTGCTCCATCATTCCCATCAGAACCTTAGAGAAGTCTTCTTCGCTGCCTTCATTGCCAGGGAGGTCTTTCAGTGCCTTCATCATCTCAGCAATGAAGTCGTCCTCAGAAGCCCCCGCTGCAGCTGCGGCTGTCGCTTGGTCGCCGGATTCCTGCATCCTCGCCATTGTCCGGCGAATCGTCTCCTGGAAGGTGGCATCCTGGCTAAAGTCGGCTGCTGCTTGCGTCGACGATTCTGGAGCGGCTCCAGGTTGCGAGTTTGAACCATCCGCCTCTGCGGCTCCACCAAGGCCCTTGAAGATTTGCTCAAATTGGGCTTGCATATCGGGCTTATACCAGTTTAGGCTTGTATTCTCCAGATACTCGAAGCAAGACTTACCGAGTTTTCTAGATCATTCATCAGCTCGGCCATACCCGCTTGAAGTTGCTTCTGAAACTCTTCATCTGAGAGGTTCTCCAGCTCATCAGCGTTGAAGGCCGGTTCCGCACCCGCGGTAGTCCTATCAGGGGCAGGGGCAGAAGTAGTTGTAGCGGGCCTGCCAGGTCCGGACTGAGGGGCAGCAGCAGCTTTGTTGGTGTCCAGCTTTACCGTTGAGAATTCATCAAGCATATCGTCCAAATCGTCTAAGTCATCCTCATCCGGGTCCGGCGCATCTTCCACCTCAGCGGCCGGCGCAGCCGCTTTCTCATCGGCTTTGATAGGCACATCGTGTTGATTTGGGTCGTCCCCGGCTTTGTCGACTTTACTTGCATCCATTTTGAATTTCGCAAGTAGATATCTTCAAGCTTGACCCCTTCGTTTGCGAACACCTCAACAACCTGCCTAGACTTATCCCTGATGTAAGCGCCGGTCACTAAGGAAAGTGCGTGGCTTGAGAGGAACACAGGGAAAGAGGCAAGGTAGATTCGGAGAGAAAGCTCAGGAAAACTGTATGGAATTTAAAAAGTAATAATGCATAGACGTGTTCTATTCCATTCATGTGATATGATACAAATTGAAAGGGGAGGCTGAGAATAAGATGCAGGCCCTCAATGGATACTTGCAGGTACCGAGGCTGTGAAGCCCACATGTGGCATGTATGGAGTAAAGGGTTCAAACTTCAAAGGGGCCAGTTACTTACCCCACCATCTCTCTCCCCTCTGCCCCGCAGTCTTGCCCAGGTGTTCGCCGCCTTTTCTTTTTTTTTCTATAAGTCTTTCCATGGACAGTTACTAGCAAGGGCCAGTTAATTCCGACCGACAGACTTTGCCCATTTAGATAAGGATGAATAAGGCGCCGCTAAAGGCCTGCAATCACCCTAAGATCTGTTTCCCTTGTGCTTGCTTTCACTTTTGATGTCTCATTGTAGCCTAACGTGCGCAGCCTGTAACCATTTATGCCATCCGTCGCGTTCTGAGTGTCTGAGTAGCTAACAACCCTTTTACACCGCAACCACTTCAATACTTTTCACCAACTTACCAACTTCTTTCCATCTATCTCCGAACCTCTCCACTCATTCACTATCTCCTACGAAGCCCGCCGAAGTGGTTCTAAATTTGGAGCGAGCCCTGCGTCCTACAGCCCTGCAGCACTGCTCGAGTATTTGCGCTGCGTGCACCGTCCAACCCTGCACCATCACGATTCCCGTTTAGACATCGGAAAGGCCATCTGCCTAGTCTTGCATACCGTATACGGCTCTCCGATACGAGTACCTTTTCCGCATCCACGACGGACACCGCTACTCAGTATGTCTCTGTGCCAGTTGCGCCTCGGTGAGGAGAGGTATGTTAGCCCTTCCGCGAATCGAAGAAGTCAATGGAAAGGCTCGTCACATCACTGAACAGTCTTGCTGACCTCGCATTCCACTACTGTAGGAAGCAGTGGAGGAAGGACCACCCGTTCGGCTTTTGGGCAAGACCGGTTAAGAATGCGCAGGGCGTTCTGGACTTGAAGCGCTGGGAATGTGGTATTCCAGGCAAGGAGAAGACCATCTGGGAAGGCGGCCTCTTCAAGATGACAATGACCTTTCCCGATGGTGAGTGACTTCGTGTATTTGATAGTATGAAGGAAATCGGTCACGCTAACGTATTTGTTGTACAGAGTACCCAACCAAGCCCCCTAAGTGTGAGGAATTTACTCCTAGGCCTTGGTAGCTGATGGTGACAAGACTGACCAAATCTCGGACTATAGGCAGATTCGAGCCTCCTCTCTTCCACCCCAACGTCTATCCCTCCGGCACTGTCTGTCTCTCGATTCTGAACGAAGATGAGGGCTGGAAGCCTGCTATTACAGTGAAGCAGATCGCGCTCGGTGTTCAGGATCTCCTTGACAACCCGAACCCTGAGTCGCCAGCACAGGCTGAGGCCTACAACCTTTTTAAGAAAGACCGAGCCGAGTACGAGAGACGCGTGAAGCGCACCGTCAGAGAGAACCCGGCGCCTTAAGCTATATCCACAGCCATACCAAAGCGATCCCCAGGGATCACTTGTCGGCGATGAACTTATGGATTTCGGAGTTCGGGTTAGGAATACCAAACAGGGGAGGGATTACTTGTCGCCTTTTAGCCTTTGGAGTTACGGCAGGTATACATGAACTTTGCGAGCAGCAAGAACTTTGCGGTTCAGAAGTTTTCACGAAGCGGCCTGGAGGGAGAAGCACGGCTCGAGATCCTAGTAAGGAGGAAATCGCAAGATTATCTTATGCATAGCTAAGCTAATCCATGAAAGGTCCGCATTCTTTCGTGCGAAATTGTCGGGATTCTCCTTTGAGATGCCCTACCGGAAGTCCTGCTTTGAGGCCACCCACATGCTGTAACCCCCATGCCAGCTACTGCAAGTAGCTGTTCTCGGAATGCTAGAGTAGCAAATGACAATGCTATGATGGTAATCATAACGCCATTGCGATCAATACTTGGATAACATCTGGGGCTAAGCTCGATTGTACTGACATGGGCGCGATTGCCCACACCGACGATGTAATTCATGAGTGTTTCTCCACGTGGGGCATTCAAAATATTTTGCAATTAACTGGTGTCAAAATCTTTTTGACCCTTGGTGGTTGGTCCTGATCAATGCCTTCATTTATCCAAGATGAGATTCGAACAAAAACGACTGCCCGGGTGTCGTGCCAGATAGGGAGATGCTTATTTACAATCATGACTGGCCACCAGTAACTGACTCAAACTTGACCCGCCGAAATCGGATCCTCATCCACCGTGGCGGTTGAGATATCGTTGATTCCAACCCACAATACGTCTACTATATAACTAGGAGATTTTACTAGCTCCAGGACACCTACATACTGTAGCATTCCAGATAATTCATTACTTTTGACGCTATTCGATTAGGCGCACCCGTCCCTAGCCGGAGATATAGTCCCTAGTTCCTAGAGTCTAGGCAGGCGGGAAAAAAAGGACAGCAACACGGAATTCTTGTTGCTTTTCTCGACCTCGCACACACATCGCCACTGCGGATCGAAGGGAGGCTATACTTTACGAACTTCTCTCCTTATAATCGCCCCAGTGTCCTTTCATTCGTTTTCCTTCCCAAACAAACTATAAGCTTCGCACTGGCAGACCCCCCTTACCAGTGTACCTAGTCTTCCCTACCAGATCATAGAACCAAGATGTGTGGCATTTTCGCCTGCCATCGGTAAGTGAAACCGCGGTCCTCAATCGCTATGGAGGGGCAACTCCCAAGTCGCAATCGGATCCTCAACCCCACCAAAACTTTGATAAGAGCTTTCCTTTATAACGCTTTGCCATTGGGCGGAAAAGAAAATATTCAACGAGCATGAGGATAGACTGACTGACCGATACGTGCTTGCGCCCAGTCATCCAGACGTTCAGAAATTCAAGCCGACAGCTTTAAAACTCGCGAAGCAGTATGCACCCAATCCTTCCCGCGAGGTCTAGGACTTTCAAATTGACTCCTTAATCGCAGAGTCCGACATAGGGGACCCGACTGGAGTGAGTCACGAGACATATGCGCACACGCGAAGAGTGGCTCGCGTTATGCACAGTGCTAAATACCGTTGTGCAAAATAGGTGGAAGCGTAATTGCAAAGGATACCAGTATGTTAAAGCCCCGTTGTGTGATTCGAATTCTAGCCGGGCGACGACTAACAGCACTTAGTCCTGTGCCATGAACGTCTGAGTATCGTCGGTGTCGGTTAGTTGACAAATCGCTTCCCCCGAGCGCAACAAAGAGCAATGGCAAACTTACAACGGTATTCAGACTCCGGCGCCCAGCCCCTGACCAACGAGGATGAGAGCATCATCCTCGCCGTCAATGGCGAGATATACAACCACCGACTTATTCGGAAGCACCTGAAGACGCCCTACCCTTTCAAGACACACTCAGACTGCGAAGTCATCATTCCTCTGGTGAGGAAGACCCGCTCAGAATCCTACCGGGCTGCGAGGCTCTTTTCGTAGTGGGAGCTGATTGGTTCCTCTAGTATATGGAATACGGACTCGATGCGCCGAAGTACCTCGACGGCATGTTCTCCTTTGTGCTATACGACAAGAAGCTCGACCGCACGATCGCAGCGCGCGACCCAATCGGTATCACGACTTTTTACCAGGGATGGTCCTGGAAGGAGCCCGGTACCGCTTACTTTGCATCAGAACTAAAATGTCTCTACCAAGTCTGCGACAAGATCCGCTCATTCCCCCCGGGCCACATCTACGATACTCTGACCGGCGAGACGACGCGGTATTTCGACCCGACCTGGTGGGACGGCTCCAGAGTGCCCGAGAACCCCGTCGACCTTAAGGCCATCCGGGGGGCGCTGGAGAAGTCGGTGAGGAAGCGACTGATGGCCGAAGTTCCCTATGGCGTGTTGCTATCGGGTGGTCTGGATTCGAGTCTGGTCGCCTCAATCGCCCAGCGGGAGACGCTGAGACTGAAGAAGGCCGTTTTGGACGCCAACAGCGAAGCCAAATCGGTCGAAGACACCGATAAGGGAGAGGGCCTGGTTGGTATCGATGACGATAACACGTTATCGACAATGACCTTCTTGCCGCAGCTTAACTCCTTCTCTATCGGTCTCCCCGGCTCCCCCGACAACGAGGCGGCGCTCAAGGTCGCCAGGTTCCTTGGTACGAAGCACCACGTCATGACCTTCACTATTGAGGAGGGTCTCGACGCACTGTCAGATGTCATCTATCATCTGGAGACGTACGATGTGACTACGATCCGTGCGTCGACTCCCATGTACCTGCTCTCGAGAAAGATCAAGGCTATGGGCATCAAGATGGTTCTCAGCGGTGAGGGAAGCGACGAGATCTTCGGTGGCTACCTGTACTTCCATGCCGCGCCTGATAAGAAGGCTTTCCACGAGGAGACGGTTCGCCGGGTCAAGAACCTTCACACTGCAGACTGTCTCCGAGCCAACAAGTCGACGTCGGCGTGGGGTCTGGAGGCTCGAGTGCCTTTCCTGGATAAGGAGGTATGTCCAGAAAGAAATTGGGCGGTTATTTCTCGAAACCGCGACTGACGATAAGTCTAGTTCCTGGAAGTCTCTATGAATATCGACCCTCAGGAGAAGATGATCACCAAGGAGAGAATCGAAAAGTACATCCTGCGGAAGGCGTTCGATACTTCTGACGAGCCAGGCGCCGAGCCCTACCTGCCGGACGAGATCCTCTGGAGACAAAAGGAGCAATTCTCCGACGGGGTCGGCTACGGCTGGATCGATGCCCTGAAAGACAACGCCGAGCTCCACGTCACCGACGAGATGCTGAAGAACCCCAAGCCTGAATGGGGCACCGATATTCCGGACACCAAGGAGGCGTAGGTTTTGTTGACATGCATCATGTGGGATCTCGATACTAACATGGCTACTAGTTACTGGTACCGTCTGATGTTCGACGAGCACTTCCCTCCCCGCTGCGCGTCAACCGTGCAGCGGTGGCAACCGACCTGGTCGAAGCAGACGGATCCCAGCGGAAGGTGAGTTGAATTAAACTGTTCAAGTTAGTAGTCTCGAAGACGAGGAACAGGAACTGACTTCGCGTTGCACAGAGCTATATCTATTCACAATGCCAAATATAACAACGCTGCATAAGAGAGTTATCCCGGATGAATCGAGCGACTGGGTGTTTTTCGATGACCTGTACGTCAGCGGTTGACTTTCGCATCGATCTTGTGACTTGGAATTCATGCAACTTTACAGGGTGGCTCCTCATTGCAGATGCGGCGCTTGGCATATCAGATACTCACCGGCTTATTTAAAGAATACCAGATAGAACTACTGCCGTTGTAAATCGAGTCAAGATCGAAAACAATACCCAACACTTCCCAGGGCCATGCACGGAGTAATGGAAGAACGAAGTAGGTATTACCTATCCAGGTAAGCACCTAACGTAGGTTGGTAGAGGCAGAAAAGAAAGTGCATTAGATAATCTCGTGATGGAATCCCTGCCATCGGACAGGGCAGGCTTTAAGTAAACCAGTCCCAGTGCAGGGCAGATTCACGTGTGGTTTTGTTTGAGCCAAATGACGTGCTGTCTTTTTTTGTTTTAGCTCTCTGGCTTTTGGGAGGAGGTCCGGATGGATCTTGCTACACACAAAGTACCTAACCCAACAAACTGGCAGCCTTGGTACCGTCGACAGCCGAATCAAACTCCGGCGCATTGATTGACTGTTGACTGCAGGCAGGTAGGAGAGAACCAATACCACGGGCAATTACCACGCGTGGTCCGTGTGTCCGTTCCTGCAGTTTCCGTTCACGAGAAGCCCCGAAAGAAAACAAATTTCCACAACCGGGTTCCTCTCGACCATCCCACCAACACTATAACACCACAAAGTTCTTCTTCAGCAGCCAATTTCTGCCGACGCAATCTTCCCACGTATACCGTCTTCTCTGCCTGTCTCATTTCAATCTAATTGATAGTATAAAATGTCCGTCCCGGCGTTCGCTGATATCTCCAAGTCGGCCAATGACGTGAGTTCTTTTCCACCCCGGCACTTTGCTGAGTCCTTGTAGCTCGAAAACTATCAGGTCAAAACCTCGGCTGTCGTCGCCCAACCTTTAGTGGTGATGGATAGATATATCGCGCAGCAGCTCCCGTTCCCTCAACATCACATATAGAGCATTGATCGCGCAAAAGGCCGCTAACTCACGACGCTTTGGTTTATCTAGTTGCTGAGCAAGGACTTCTACCACCTCTCTGCCGGCACCATCGAGGTCAAGAGCAACACCCCCAACAATGTTGCCTTCAAGGTCACTGGCAAAAGCAGCCACGAGAAGGCTACCAGTGGTGCCGTAAGTTGGACCCTCCTCGGTTATCACATGGTCGCTCGCCGGCGTCGCTCTGCGCTGTCCGTACTCTCGGAGGAACGACGCCAGTTCCTGATCCTGGCCAAGTAACGGAAAGCTAACTATCCTCGTGTCGCATACAGCTAGAGGGCAAATACACGGACAAATCACTCGGTAAATCTACCAAAAAAACCTACGCTCGCAAATTTCGAAAAGTTACCCTTTCCTTGTGGCAGATCAAGGTTCCAGGCCCTCGCGGCTGGCCTGTCGATTTCGCCGTCATCCTCCGTCAACACATTTCAGTATTGCTAATGACACTCCGCCGTCCAGGCCTTACCCTTACCCAGACATGGAACACTGCCAATGCCCTCGAGACCAAGGTCGAGCTAGCCGACTCCGTTGCTAAGGGCCTCAAGGCCGAGGGAATCTTCTCCTTCCTCCCCACCAACCAGAACAAGGGCGCTAAGCTCAACCTCCACTTCAAGCAGGCCGCCTTCCACGGCCGTGCCTTCTTCGACCTCCTGAAGGGCCCCACTGCCACCGTTGATGCTGTCATCGGCCACGAAGGTTTCCTCGCCGGTGCCTCTGCCGGCTACGATGTCCAGAAGGCCGCCCTTACCGGCTACAGCGCCGCCGTCGGCTACGTCGCCCCCAGCTACAGCACTGCCATCACGGCCACCAACAACCTCAGCATCTTCGCCGCTAGCTACTATCACAAGGTCAACAGCCAGGTCGAGGCCGGTGCGAAGGCTACTTGGGACTCTAAGAGCGGAAAGACTGTTGGCCTCGAGGTCGCTAGCAAATACCGCATCGACCCCGTCTCCTTCGCCAAGGTTCGTCTTCCCGGATATGTCATAGGGACGTTATTGTATTGACCATTGAAACAGTTCAAGATCAACGACCGCGGTGTCGCCGCCACTTCCTACAACGTCCTTCTCCGATCTGGCGTCACACTGGGTCTTGGCGCTTCTTTCGACACCCAGAAGCTTGACCAGGCTACGCACAAGGTCTGTCGATATAACGGTCTGTTGCGGGCACTGTATACTAACCAGAAGACAGGTTGGCGCCAGTTTGACATTCGAGAACTAGGCATATTGGGTATAGCTTTACGTTCTAGACGACATCACCGGGTAGATCACTAATACCCTAGCATCACTGCATTATCAATCCCCAGACAGACAGATCTCTTGCATTCAAATGGAGACATCTTGAATGTAAAAAATACAATTCGGATATATTTCCCCCGAACAAGCCGTGGTACACATACCGCGTGCAGGATATCCGCCTTCGCCATGACATTTTACCTAAGCTTTTTCAACCATTTGCGGGAGAACCAGGTCTTGTGCCAAGGAATGCTATAACAATTATAGCGACTTGTGGAGTGGAGTATCCCGTTCTCTTCCACTTACTCGTGTCCGGTCTGGATTCCTGCTTGTCGACCTCCTTGCATAGTCATAGTGAGACCAACGAACACGAAGCCTTGAAACCGGGCCGTGGAGACCGCACTTGGTGACCAATGACGTGTCTAAGAAGGTAGATGAGTTCTTGAGGTAGTGTGCGCTCGGGCATAATAGGTTCGTGTATAAGTGTAACATATAATGCAAAACGTGTATGCTGTATCGGTATCGTACAATAGGTACAAGGCTTTTCAATGACCCCCTAGTAGAATACTTACATCCTCCGCCCCCTTTGGAGAGCCCTAGCCTAAAACGAAACCGCCCTCCATGGGTAATATGTGTATATAGAGTTCGCAGCCGCATGATGCTCGCACATGCTCGACCCGACCCGGAGCCCGGCTCAGCCATCAGGCGCCGCCGCCGCTGTCGTCCTCGTCTTCTTCCGCTTAGCCGGCGTCTTCACCCCGCCGCCGCCGCCACCACCGCCACCGCTGCTCCAGAACCGGCTGATGGCGAACGGGCCCAGGAAGCTGACCAGTAGCACGCCGCCGATGACGAAGAACATGCCAGCGACGCCGCGCTCGGGCGCCGGGGTCCCCACGGGCACCCTACGCCCATGCTCGACGACCACCGTCTGCCCATGCTGCTCCTGCTCGTGGTACCGAGCCGCTCGCCGCGCGTCCACGCGCCGCCCCGTCCGCTCGTGGCCCGCCCGGTCGAAGTGCGGCACCTCGTGGTCTCGGTGCTGGAACGGGTCCTGGCCGGGGCCCATGCCGCCCATCGTTCCGGCGCCGTGGTGATTGTGTCCGTGTCCATGCGCGGACCCAGACCCGGACCCGGACCCGCCACCCCCGCCGGTGCTGTCCTCGTGCGCCGCGCGCCGCTTTTCCCCGTGCGCGCCCCACCCGCCGCTGCGGAAGAAGCTGGGCGGCGGGCCCTGAAACGCGCCCCGGCGACGACTACGTCAGAATCCCACAGTTAGTAGAGGTCCGAAGCTTTGAGCTCTCGGGAGGGTCGTAGGCCCGGGCGTCGTTCTAGTGGCCCGAAGGAAGACCAGGAGCTCCGGTCAAGAAGAAAAGGTGCCGGGGGGGGAGGGGTTTGTCGCCGAAGGAAATAAAGCAGCTCCGGCTGCGTGCTCACCTGAGGCCGGTGGCGGGGCGCCCACCCGCTGGGTTCGTCGAGTGGTATGACCCGCTGCGCCGTCCGTGCGCCGCGTGCGGATCCCGGTGCAGCTGCAGCGTGTCCCGGTCGTAGGCGTGTCGCTTCGCCGGCACCGAGAGCACCGAGTACGCCTCGCTGATGCGCATGAAGCGCCGCGAGGACCTCTCGCGATCTCCCGCGTTGTGGTCCGGGTGGTGTCGTTTTGAGAGCGTGTAGAAGGAGCTGTAACGGAAGGGAGGGGGGTTGTTAGTTGGGCTGCAATCGGGATGTGCGGGGAGAGGTCGGGAGGACGAAGACGGACTTCTTGATCTCGGCCGGCGTGGCGCTCGGCTGGAGCTTTAGCGTCTCGTAGTGGTTCTGCGCGTTGTCGATGTGCTCATCGCTGAGGCGGGAGGTGCTGTGGAAGGGCTGCCGCTGTCCTCGTTGTCGTCCTTGGCTCGGCGTGCCGTAGAGGTAGTGGGAGAAGAAGCATAACGGCTGCGGAGGAGGGCGCTGGATCGGGGCCAGTGGAGTCGCTGCGTGATGAAGAAGTCGCATGCCTCATCCCGAATATCGTGTCTAGCTTTTTGTTCGGCTATGTAGGGAGGAAGTGTTAGAAAAAGGAGAGACAAATGAAAAACAGTTGACAATTTCAGGGTCAATGATACGCTCTAGGAAGATAAGTAGGTCAGTCTAGAGTCGAAGTTCCCGTTTGGTGCCCTCGAAATTGTGACGACATACATGTAATGGGACCCGCCGGGGCTTTATCTTTGTGCATGTGGCGGTGCACCTTAAGTATCACCGTTGTGGCTCCTGTGGGGAAAACTGATAAAAGGGTGAGGCTTTCCATTGCTGTTCAGGGGTAAGATCCCTTGCCTACCCTTCGTATCTATGGGCGCAATGGACAAGTCACTCTAAGAACCGCAAGATATAGCCGTCACTGGTTCGAGAATTGGATTGGCTCTTTTCACAACTGCCCACCGAACGTCTAATATCCTTGGAAAGTGGCTAGAGGAAGCAGTCTCTTGAACAGCGAAAGGATGAACGGAATCCAGGACGTCAATCTTCCAGCTGCTGCAATGATTATGTACTGTGGACTATACTAGCAATGATATCAAAGGCGAACGCTGTAGCGTCTGCCAGCAGGGCCCGGGCGGCCCGGAATGGACAAATATTAAGCGTGCAAGAGCAACTTGCCGCTTTTGGCGACTTATGGGGTTCTATACGATGTTAATTGAACCTACCCGGGTAGGTTGTCTTCACCGGCAGTGCATTGACGGTCTATCGCTTCCGCGTTGCTCCCACGATACAACCCTTCCAGGGCCATTACAAAATCTCTGTACAACGTTGGTATAGGAGGCGGAGATAGTATCCAGCACCACCGTCCGACTACTCACAGCAATTGGTCGATTCTCAATATTTTTTTGATGATATATGTGATGTATTAACCACATTTGCCACTGTTCCTCCGTTGTCTGTAACTTCGGAGGAAGTACTTATGCCTTGTATATTCGTCCCGCCCCTATCAGACATCGCAGAACGTTAGCATCAACTAACGTAACGCGGAACTGGTTCTATGGGAACATTAGCTATTATGTCTGTGTCATGCCGGCGTATCGCCATGTCCATCAGCTACTACCGAGGTAGCCCTACGAGATACCATTCATAAGCGAACAATTTCTTCCTGCTAGAGGAAATCATGAAACAGAACGATGTATAGCACCAAGTTGTTCAGAACAGGGCTACGGGACGAAATAAGTTTCAGAGACAAAGGAAATTTCTTGGCGCTATGAATATAGTTGGTATGTTCCCTCCACCACACTTCACCCGAGAGCGAGCCTTGGGGATACAATGGCTACTCTAATGCACTCCTAACTGCACGACAGACAAGCAAGTCATGTCTCCGCTTACTACCCCCTACCACATCCACTTCGTCGTACTGAGGGTATGTCCCTCATGTTCCGATATCAAGGGTGCGTGATTTCGGGGGAAGTTTTGGATAGATCTACGAATGTAAAACCACTCGACGGATCGAAGGACTGGGGCTATAATCCACACCTCGTGTGGATCAGCCCCTCCTGACATGCACCTGCTAACCTGGAAGCGCACACCTGCAGTGAGATTAGCATTGTTCAATCTCGGGCCTCATTAACAGGATGGTCTTACCCTAGTTGACGACAGCGGTGCGAAGCTGCTTTGCCGCCGTTGACTCCCGTGATCGACTGTAGATATAGCAGCTGACCTCGTCCACCCGGTGGAAGACTGATGGTAGTCCGGGTCCCCACGGTACTTGGATGCCTCGTTGACATCAAGACTAGCGAACTGATTAGCGGGCAGCCCAGCCTAGCATCCCGCGGTGCACCTTACTTTGGGAGATACTCCAAGATACCAGTGAACGCCTGCCTGGGACTGACGGGGTTGACTAGACCTAAGCATGGTCAGCTCTGCCGGCATAAACAACCAGATCTGCCTGACCTACCATATGCAAAGTCGGCCATGGAGGTCTCTATAGGATTCTTGATAGGGTCCGCATCGCGGTGGGTCCGAGGGAGACGATACCAATAACTCGCTGGCGCAAGAAACGGCCCTTGAGAAACGAGGCCCAATGACTCGCGAAACAATTCATAACATTCGTGAAGACCAGAAGACGCGGCGTAGACAAGCATAAGCAAAAAGAGAAGACGCCCGAAGGCGCCTCTCGTCTCTTCTGCAACTTGTGACACGGCCATGGCTACATAGCGGTGGCCCTTCGTACCAGCGAAGCCATCTGCAGCATGGTACTTGTTCCAGTTGTTTAATGTTGTTGTTGGGTATGGGCGTGTGGGTTGGAGGTCTTTGAGAGCCAGAGGGAGAGTCGAACCTATTATATGGGGTTGAGAGGGTCCTTGTGGAGGCTGGTTGGAAGTCAGCGATTGGGCGGGTTAACCTAGGTTACTTGGATTGCACGTTCACCGCTGCACTCGGAGTGGCTTGATGAATCGGCGCTATACCCGCTTCGATACCTACGTTGGCTAGTATTGCAGGAAGAACCCTTCTCACCTTTCGATTACAGACACGTGGGCAATCTGGGCATATACTAGTGTTCTTTCCAGTAAGAGCCCAGGCATGCACCATGAGCCAATACACACATTAGTCGCGGGGAAGCGCCGATTTCAATTGGTGGTCAAAATTGAGATGGTTGAACACTGTGTGATATTGTTCGAAATGGACTTTTCACTCACCGTTCTTTGCAGGGCTGGTGTTGGTTTATGAAAAGAGTTGGACTATTCGCACATTAGTTTTTTATATGAGAACTATACATTACTTTTTTTACACCTGCCACCGACCCGCCACCATTTCTATCACCTCGTAACGCTTATTGCTTATCTCTAAATAACTTAACACTATAACGTTTTTTAAAGCGCCTTTTTAATTAATTTTAACCCTTATTACCTGTAAGTAATAAAATTTCAAATCCGTTTACTTTTGCGATTTTCCGTTATAAAGATACGTATAAGTAAAGTATAAGGTATAGGAGAAAAATATAATTGCAGAAAGAAAAAGGGGGTCGCTTAGAGTGTTTAAAAAGTTCAGCCCTATAGCGCACCCTATAGCGCACCTTATAGCGCACTTATAGCGCACCTTATAGCGCACCTTATAGCGCACCTTATAGCGCACCCTATAGCGCACCCTATAACGCATTTAATAGCGCTTTACTTAATAACAAAAGAACGAATAATATCTTAACGTACATATATCGCATCAGGACGAATATTATATAATCTATATCGCTTTTATAAGGGCAACTGATTTATCCGAAAAAAGATTACAATATTAACGGGCCGTCAGAAATACGACGGGCCGGTGGCAGGTGTTAAAAAAAGTAATGTGCAGCTTCTATTAAAAAACTAATGTGCGAATAGTCCAACTCTTCATTTTAGGGTGGGCCGTGAGGGGGGTGGTCCGTGAGAGGGGTGTTTGACATATCACACACGCATGACTTACACTAATCGGTCAATTGAATCCGTGCGCTCCGACAACCCCACCCCAAACTGCGACCTATATTCGTAACCATTATTACCTTCTTTACCTAATAACATAACAACCACACCATGGATTTGGCTGAGGCTGGTCGCATTTTTACGGCCGATCGTCGGCCTAACCAGGAATTCAGTCCGGAAGCCCGGGCCTTTATAATTGGCGCTATAATAAGGGGTGCAACCCAGACCCAGATGGCCGAAGCGATGGGAACGGAACGTTAGCGAATCGGAAAACAACTTTAACGCTTTATAATTTACAAAACGGTTCATAACTTGCTACGGGGACATCGTTAACGGGCTATTCAAGGTCGCCTAACCTTACATCTTCATCAACTAGGCCGTCGTTATCCTCGGAATCCGTACCGCGAGCTTAAAAAGAAGGCCGGTACCAATATCAGCGCATTAACGATAAAACGTTTTTTTCGCAGGCTCGCGCTAAGGAAATGGTACGTTACGAAAAGAATTAACTTAACGGCTAACAACGTACGCAAACGATTACGTTTCGTTAAAAAAACCTTTAAACGGAATAACCGAAAGTACCTTCGATTAATCCTTTGTTCCGATAAATACTTTATACAAAACGTACCCGGGCGCCCCGGTTAATGGATATTTCGCTTATCGTTAAAACGTTATAAAAAGGATCTAATAAATCCGGAAAGTTATAGGAAAGCCCCGTTTTCTATCATAATTTGGAGAATAATATAATAACGTAAAAAAGAAAACGGTCTTAATCCTATTATCCTTTACGAAGGCGACGAGCTTTCCGCCGGCGGCGGAATAACTTTCCGGCGTTATATTAAAATCCTCGAACGAAACCTCCTTTTATTTTACGAAACTGGTAATCCCTTTATTTAAGATAACATTTTAATACATAAAGCTGGCGCCGTTAAGAAATTCTTCGAGAAATATAGGGTCTGGATGTTCGAATGGCCGCCATATTCGCCCGATCTAAACCTAATCAAATACCTTTGGCAAGCTTTAAAGGACAAAATTTACGAAATTAAACCCGAATTCAGACGCCTACTTGATAACGAAAAAAAACGTTACCGCGCGTTCGAAATAATCGAAAACGCGTAATCATAACTTGATTTCCGCTTTGTAATAAAGCTTATTAAGTTATTCCCTAATAGACTAAGAGCCGTTCGTCGCGTTCGAGGATGGTATACAAAATTTTAAAGCCCAGCTTTAGGGCTTCATAATGGTATATATAGCTTTTTAATTGGATATGTTTTGATGAAGAAATTTATTATTGAAGTTATAGGTCTAATATAGGGGGGAGGTGGATTGATGGGGAGCGCACGGATTCAATTGGACCCCCGCTGTATACGAAGCTCAGCCAAAGTCATTCAAGCTTGCAGTTTGAAGGTTGGTTCGCGGAGAACTTCTTTCGTAGAACTGGCTGAATGTTTTGTCCCTCATAGGCGCTTATTTTCGCTTAAGCATATTTTGCTATCAGGGAATCCAAAGCCTTTTTGCCCATATCCCTCAATGTGCTCTGCATGATTTCCAGAATGCTTATGTCAAATCCGATCTGTGTCCTGCACCAATTTCTCAGCTCGATGCCTACAAGACTGTCCAACCCCAGCCTGGAAAGTGGCTGATCCATCTCCATGTCCTCTGGATTCTTCATCATAAATCCGTACAAAGTTCTGCCAACCTCCTTGGCTAAGTACTCAGCCTTGTCATCCCCGGGACTACTTGCCCCCCCGGAAGCTAGCTGGCTGAGGAATGTTTTAAGGCCCTCGTCTGTTGTAGAGAGACGCGGTGCAGTGGACTCAATGGTGCGGTAGATAGAAAATCGGCGATCGCGCTTCCATATAATACGATTCTTTGGGTCTGAGATGGGGATATGAGAGCGTACTCCAAGGGTAATCTGGCTAGGGTTGCTGTATTTCTGTGTAGCCTGCTCTCGTGGGCTCGAGAATGAGCGAGTAATGGCAAGCCTAACACCTTCCCGCATGTTGTCCTCGGTGAGGAGGTTGGCGTCCAAGAAGCGGAAGTACTCAAGAAGATTAGAGGATTCAGCCACATAACCAACATCCTCCATGACACCGAGATCGATAACGGAGGCAGCCAGGCCTTGGCCGTGGCGGTACTGTACAAAAGCGTCAAGGAATGTGTTAGCAGCTGCGTAGTTAGCTTGGCCGTACTGGCCCACGAGACCGCTGGTGGAACTGAAGAGGATGAAAAAGTCCAAATCACAGCCCAGGGCGTTATGCAAATTCCAAGTACCATCAACCTTAGGCCGGATGGCAGTGTACCAATCTTCGTAGCTCATAGTGTCGATGGCGCGATCTTGAAGGGCCATGGAAAGGTTGATGACACCACGGATAGGAGCGCAAGCTTTGGTAACAGCTCGCTTGACGTCCTTGGCGTCAGCAACAGAGCCCTGGAAAACCTGCACCTTGCAACCCATCACCTCGAGCTCCTTACAAAAGTTCTCGTGCTTCTCAGAGCGGCCTGATCGCGAGAGGAAGATCAGATTTTTTGCGCCGTTTCTGACGAACCAAGAGGCAATAGACCGACCAATGCCACCAAGGCCCCCAACAAGAAGGTAGCTCGTGTCATGCCGAAGCTTCAGGCTGGGCTCATTAGTGTTGACATGGAGGTGGGAGAAGTCGTTTGGCATGTTGACTGTAAACTTGCCAATATGGGTGCCCTTCTGCATGTGACGGAAGGCATCAACAACATCCACTGCAGGGACATTCCTGTACGTCTGTATAGGCTGGACAAAACCTTGTTCGAAATAACCGGCGCACTCACGCAGCATCTGACCACAGACGGCGGGACGAGCAGTTTGCATGTGGCGGGCGTCGAGGCCAAGGAAGGCGCGGTTCTCCGTGCATCCGTACATGTCGACCTTACCGTGACCATAGAAGTCACGTTTTCCAATCTCGATCATGGCGCCAAAGGGGGCGATGCACCGCCACGTAGAGTGAAGCAACTCACCAGCAAGAGAGTTTAAAGCTACATCAACTCCCTGGCCATTTGTGGCCGCCATCACATCCTTCACGAAGGAATTGCTATGAGAATCGAAGATCTGATCACGAGGAATATTGAAGGTGTCCATAAGGTACTGAATTTTCTCCTGGTTGCCGACAGTGGCGAAGATTTTGGCGCCAACCATTTGGGCAAGCTGAATTGCAGCGATACCAACAGCGCCGCAGGCTGAGTGAATGAGAATAGTCTGACCCTTCCTGAGGGGGCGCAGGTGGCATAGAGCGTAGATTGCTGTGGTGAAGACGATGCCCATGGTGCCTGCACCCTCCATGCTGAGGCCGTCCGGGATTTTGGCTAGTAGGTCTTGGCTGGTGATCAGCTTGTTGGAGAAGCAGTATGACGCGACTGTAAAGATCCGGTCGCCAGGCTTGAATTCGGTAACACCTGGGCCAACTTCAATGATCGTGCCAGAGCACTCGCCCCCAAGGTCGTTGCCGTCAACAACACCCTGTGTCTGGAGGACATCCTTGAAATTGATACCGACGGTGTGCGGCTTTACAAGCACCTCGCCGTTTCTGAGTGGTCTCTGTACCCTCCAGTTCTCTTCCCACCGCAGGCTGTCAATCATGCCCTTTTGACCGATCATAAGGACTTTATCAGTGACCTCCGCAGCTGATTTGCGCAGTTCCTCTGAGGGGGCGTACCAATGGTATCTGGGCGAGTAGATGATCCCGTTCTCGATCGCAAACTCATAGTCTGGGTCGAGCTCAGCGTCGTTATCTGGGCTTAAGGTCTGCTCATAGATCTGAACTACCTTGTTAGGGAGGTCGGGGTGGTTGATGTCGTCGATCTCAAGTGTAGTGAAGTCGATATGCTTTTCTGAGCGCAACGTCCTCGACAAGCCTAAAGTTGGGGCGAATCGAGGATCCGTGACTCGAATGGAACAAGATCGAGTAACCCAAATCACCTTTGTGGTCTCCAGGCTCGTTATAAGCTTCATGAGCTTGTTGAAGTCCTCCTTACGAATTTCATTAACAAAAGGTCTTTTTAGCTCTAACAAGCAAATAATATCTTGCTCAAGCGAAACAGCGTCATCAAAGGAAGCCAAAGTAACGCTATGACCGGCAGCTTGGAAAGCGCTTTGAATTGACTTGATGTGTTGTGTGACCTCGTCCCTGTAGAGAAATGTGACAGCTCTCTTTTCGGCTGGTTCCTGGTAGGCTTCAATGACCATTGTCGCACAAACTTGATACGGATGGTCGTTGTCCAAGACCACAGAACCAGTGCCAGCAAAGCCGCTAGCCTTGAGCTCGTGGTCCCACCGCTCAGGAGAAATATATGGCTCGTCTGGACGTCCATCGTCTTCTCCAAGCCACCAGCCGGGGAAGCCTCCCATGATGAAATTCATCCACTTGGTTTGCATGTTGAGCTCCTGTAGGAGCAGCCGGCCTTTGGGGTGAAGAAGCTTCCTGACGTTTTTGAGTGTTTCCTGTAGATTAGGCGTGGCATGTAGGACATTAGCGGCTAGAATCAAATCATAGCTGCCTTCCTCCAAACCCTGCTCAATGGGGCACTTGCTGATGTCTAGAACCTGGAATTCTATGCCGTTGTATTCCTTAAAACGCTCCTTAGCAGCAACAAAGAAGCCCGGTGAAATATCAGTGTAAGTATACTTGCTGTAAAGCTGCTGGCCAAATGCCGAAACAAGACCATCAAGTAGGTTAGAAGTTGTGCCTCCAGTGCCGGCTCCAATCTCCAAAACGCGTAATCCTGGCTTCTTGTGGCCTAGAGCAGAAATGAGAGAGGAGTAGTCCCAATTCTGGTCAAAAAATGCATAGATCTGCGTAAGGATCCCGTCCTCTATAAGTATATCGAGCGCATCAACGGCACCATCGTATTGAGCCCTGGCATTCTCATAAACACGGCGGAGGGCAGTGGCAGCTGAGGCAACCGGTGAGGCCATCAGATCCGTTGTCATCTTTTCGATGAGGATGTGGCGGTCTTCGTTCTCCAGTACCGCAATCTCAGGACCATCAGGAACAAAGCTGTTGTTACCACTGGAGGTCCTTTGTACGGATCGATGGAGCCAGTCACGAAATCTGACGAGGTGAGCATCTTTCGTCTGAATGTCCACAATGATAGGCAAGGTCTCGAGAGCTAGCACGAAGAAATACTTTTCGAGCTTGAGCAGATGCTCGCGAATGTCCAGCGGAGTTTGAATGAGATCTTTGGCATCAATGAAGTCCACGTCCGGCTGCCAGACAAGCTCGACGGCGTTTTTGAGTTTCTCCTCAGTATCCTTGCCTGCACCCATAGCCGAGACGCTGAGATTGTTAAGCTCAAACACAATCTTTCCTCCAGAGGTGCCAAAAGCGCTACCAGTCCACGTGCCCATGTGATCTACCTGCGGGAATGCGGTAGCTCGAATTTCTGAGGCGTCGCCAGCACCGACATACACCTCGTCGAAATACGTAGGCATCGCAAGCTGTTTGAACAGGCTCGGCTCTCCTTCGTGTTGGGTGACAGTGAGGAGCTGCAGAATCTTATCAATTTCGCAGGGATGCAGCTCGTAAGAAGAGCTTTCCTTCCGAGTCGGGATCCCAATATTTGCAGTTGTTTCACCGTTGATGGGATCAATGGTAATATCCTTCATGCCGCGGAATTCGGGGCCGTATGTAAACCCAATACGCTGCATGGTCTCGTACCAACGTGACGCCCGCACCTTTCGAAGGTGATAGGGTTGTTCAGGAGGGTTCCGCTCCTTCGAGTAGATAGGGCCTGCCTTGGCCTGACCAGAGCAGTGCTCGTTCCACATGGATCCATTGAACGAAGTGACACGGAACTCCCACCAGTCAGTGTCATCCTTAGAGGAGAGCTTGGCCCTCTTGAATGTGGTAATAACATCATTCTCCTTCCCAGTGAATATCATAGCTGTCTTGATCGCAAGGCTGCGCACGGAATAGTCGGACTGTCCCGTGAGCTGGCGGATGGCCTCGCCGACCATAGCAATATAGCCAGCACCTGGAAAGACAATATCGCTGCCAATCACATGGTCCCGAATCCACGGTGCCTTTTCTAGGTTCGCTATATTCCTCCAAGTTGGTTCGAGCTGGCTAGTTCCTGGCAGTCGAGTGCCGAGTGTTTCATGGGGGAGGAACTTTCTCTCACGCCATTCTCTGCAGATACGGCTTTCCTGCCAATAACTCTTAGAATGGTCCCAAGAGTAAGCAGGTAGATCAGTGAGGACCCTTCCTGGGCGGATTATAACCTCAAAATCGACGGGAACATTGTTACACCAGAGCGAAGCGATGCAGTCGTACATCGACTGAGTATCATCTCGGCCTCGTAGGAGAGAATGAACATATGTATACGGTCTGCTCTCGGCCTGGAAAATTTGTCGTAGAGGGCCGGCGAGAGCAGAATGAGGCCCAATTTCAACAAGAAGCAAATTCTTGAAGTCTGCATTGATGATGTTCCGAACAGCGGTGTGGAAGAGGACAGGACTTTCGAGATTGCTTCTCCAGTAGGAAGCGTTAAAAACACCTGGAGAGCTGTACTTCTTCCCAGTGACCGAGGAGAAAAGAGGGATAGTGGGCATGCCCTCAGAAGTGACATCTCTTATGGACTCCTCATAAGCTGCCCCACAAGCCTTCATCTGATGCGAATGGTATGCGTTGTCCACTCGAAGAGGACGGACAAACACGTTCGGAATCTCGCGATTGAGAGTTTCGACCATTGTCTCAATAGCGGTGGTATCGCCCGAAATAGTTGTGCTATTGGGACTATTTTCGCAGCCAATAACAACACCCTCTGTAAGGTACGGTCTTACTCTATCCGCGCCTAAGCCAACGGCAGCCATAGTACCGTTTGCAAGCTTATTTCTAGTGACAAATCCACGGAAATAAGCGGCGAGGATGGCCTCTCTCTTACTCAAGCTGCCTGTAGTGTATGCGGCCGCAATCTCGCCGCTCGAATGGCCAGCAACAGCAGCCGGTGTGACGCCGCAAGATTTCAGAAGGTCAACAAGAACAATCTGGATGGCAGTGCACAGAGGCTGAGAGAACTCGGCTTTGGAAATTTGACTTTTCACTTTGGGCTTCCTAAGCTCTTCGTATATCTTCCATGTCGGAGGAGTTTGACACTTGGCCAGGATGTTGTCCAGTTCGATGATATTGTCTGCGACAGAAGGAAAGTCATCCATAAGCTGCTTACCCATTTCCGCCCACTGTGCGCCTTGGCCTGTGAAGATGAAAACCAGAGATTTCTCTTCGGTGGATATTTTGGTCGTAGGCTCAGCTTCAAGGCCCTCCAGGCCGTCAGCGATGGCGAAGGTTCTGTGCTCAAGATGAACCCTTCTGTTTGCCAGGGTGTAGGCGAGATCGTGGAGGCGGGCCGCCCCATGTTTCTCTATATACTTTGAGTGCTTTTCAAAAGAAGCCTGTAAAGACTGAGCACTTCTGGCCGAGAAAAGCAATAGGTTGAGTCTGGGTTGCTCGGATGCTGAAACTATCTGTTCCTGGATGCCGTGAAAGCTTGCCGACTCCAAGATAACATGGGCATTGGATCCACCGATACCAAAGGAATTAACGCTGACCCGTTCCTGGCGATCTGCCGGCCATGGTAGTGGCTCAGTGGCGACTTTGAGCTTGGCCTCTTCCCATGGTATTTTGGGATTCGGCGTGTTGAAGTTAACATTAGGAGGGATAATTCGGTGTTCCAGCGCCAAGATACTTTTAATGATGGAGGTATTACCACTGGCGGCTTCCGAGTGGCCGACGTTGGACTTGACGGACCCGATAATCATGCCCTCCTTGCCGAAGACTCTGGCTACAGCATTAACTTCGATCGGGTCGCCAACAGGGGTTCCCGTGCCATGGCACTCAAAGAATCCCGTTTCGTGATGCTTGTCGGCTAGACCAGCCAATGCATAAGTCTTGCGTATCAGTGCCTCGTGGGCGTCCGCGTTGGGCTGTGTAATGCCAGGCGTTCTGCCATCATCATTGCAGAGAGTTGCACGGATAACGCTGCGGATAGGGTTGCCATCACGGATAGCATCATCGAGTCTTTTGATGTAAAGAGACGACACAGCCTCTCCTCTTCCGTAACCCGAAGCATTGGCATCAAATGACCTGCATCGCCCTTCCGCTGAGTTAACGCCGTATTTGCTCAGCACAATCGACAGACCGGGACTAAGGATCAAATTGGTGCCGCCCACGACCGCAGACTCGCAATCTCCTCTGGCGAGGGCCTTACAAGCTGTATCAAGAGCGACCATAGAAGCAGAGCACCCGGTCTTGAAGGTCATGCTAGCAGTAACATTAATATCATAGCCTCCAGAATATCGAGAACGGGATGTTTACCTTGGGCCAGTCCAGTCGAACTCATACGAAACGAGGTTACCTATAGTCGTTAGTCGTCTCGCACAGATAATACATTTCGGAACATACTATCCATCAAGTCGATCTGGCCTGTGAGACCGAAGAAAGCCAACGGTTCCGAATCTTTGGAATGCATCTCAATCCAATCCTAATGCGGAGTCAGATTTGGTCCGCCTTTCGCGCGTGTGCATGCTGTCTTACCTCCGCGAATAGCCCGACGTAGACGCCAATGTTCCTCCCTTTTATGTTCTTCTCTCCAGCGTTCTCTAATGACTCGTAGACAGTCTCGAGGAAGAGTCTCTGTTGCGGATCCGCCTGCTCTATAGCGGACGGCGTCATGGAGAAAAAGTCTGCATCAAAAGCCCCTACGTCGATATCCAGAAAGTTTCCCTCCTTGGCTTTGATTGTGCCAGCACGCCCTGAGTCATCGTGAAAGCCATCAAGATCCCAGCGAGTGCTGGGAACTGGAATCATGCCTTCCTTCTTGTGCATGAGGAAGTCCCAAAATGTTTCGGCATTGTGACAGCCACCAGGCAATCTCATGCCCATACCTACAATGGCGATGGGCTCAGGTGCCTTGGCTGGGTTTGCAGATAGTTCATAGCTAAGAAGGTCACTCGATGAACCAGCGAGGGGGAATTTGAGGCAACGAACCCGTTTGTACGACCGTTGACACGATTGCTGTGGCCATTGATACCATTAGTGTACCTCCCAGAGCTGTTATTGTGCGCCTGGATTGTGGATGGAGCCATTAGAAACGTATGAATAAGTCGAATGCGTAGTTTTACGGGTTGTGGTCTATGAGACCCCTGATGTCACACACTGAAGCATATATAACTGAGGAGGGGATATATATTATCAGGTTGACCACTAAAAAGTCCTTTCTAAAAGATGAGGGTAATAACGTTTCCTTAAATATACGTAAAAATAGTTACAATTAACAAAAAGCGTTACCGGAGCTTCGAACAACGCATACCTTACTAATAGTAGAACTAACCTGGGACCCCACCTAAAGAATTGCCCTAGCAATGAAAACGGATTTTCACCAAAACGCGCGAGATATAAAACTGAATAATAAATTAACAAAAATACTTATAATAAAAACACGGGTATATTATTAAATATCGTGTTATAGTTACTAATTTTATAAAAAAAATGTTTTATATTAGCTAGTAAGTTTAAACCTTTAAAATTATAAAAATACGTATTAATATTTTAAAAAAAGTATAAAAGCTATTAATTTTAAAATTATATTACTTCAGGTATATTATAAAGCCGGGTTTAAGTTATAATATAATTAATAATATATATAATAATTATATAAAATAAAATAAATATATATTAATAATAACATTTATAAATTTATTTAACGTATTATATAAGATTTTTAGATATATAAACTTTTTATATAATTTTTAACGTATTTTAGGTTTTTAATAAATTTTATATTTCTTAATATTATAATATTATAACGGCTAACGGTTTAATTAATTATTAAACGTAAGTCGTCCGGTTTATATTAATATGAGTATTATGGAAATCTAAGTAATAAATCGTATATTTAATTACGTTTAGTAATAATAAATACCAAAGATAATTTAAGAAATTAATGTTATATTATAAGTTGGTATTATTTAAATGATAGGTAATAAATAACGTATATATATTTCCTTATTTTGTATAGTTAAACGTGGTCGAATTAATTATGTTCGATTATTAAGTAATTAACCGAAGATGGTTTAATAAATTATATTCGATTATTTATTATTTGGTTAAAGGTAACCGAACCGGCCGCGTTCGATTATTATTAGTTACGTAACCCTGGGATGGTTATCGGATTTGTTTGTTATAGTTTCTGACCTTTTAAGATAGTTAAGGTTAGTTAGATTATAATACGATTTTCCCTTTTAGGACTTTTGCCCTTAAAAGTTTATTTGTTTATTTGCGTTATTTAGAAAGTAATTTTGCCTTTTAATTTTTAATTTTTCCGGATTTTTAATTATCATTATAACTGGCCGCATCTTTAAAAGTAATAAAAATTTAAAAAACTCCGATCTGGATCTTTTTAAAAAGCTTTCTCGTTTTATTAATATATTTAATATAAAGATGTTTCGTTATTCGGGTATTTTTTTAAGTTCACTGCTTTAATTATATCGTTATAAAAAGTAAGGTTCGTTATAATATTTGTATTAAGAAGTATTATATTATT
Organism: Monosporascus sp. MG133; assembly: GCA_004155925.1. NCBI lineage: Eukaryota > Fungi > Ascomycota > Sordariomycetes > Xylariales > Monosporascus > Monosporascus sp. MG133. The sequence goes on along the minus strand of QJNX01000168.1, from coordinate 24,815 downwards.
ATATCTATAGGGATTCTACTAAACCTAGAGGAGGAGCCAGGTAAGTTGAGCCAGTTAAGGCCTCCACCCCGCCAGCTAAATCTCGGTTTTCGGTATGTTTTTGTCCATCTTCAGAGATAAAGGAAGACCGTATTTATCTGTTTCTAAAGATTTTTGAGGATTTTTAGAAATTAAAGGAAATAAGGAGGATATATATATTAAATAATTTCTATTATAGATAAAACGTTTTTTATTTGGTTTTTTAATTATTAATTTAAGTTTAAATTAAAGGTATCGTTTTTTAATTAAAGGAAAAATTTGTAAGCTTTTTTAATAAATAATTTATTTATTATATTATTATTATCTATAAATTAAAATCCTTATTCCGGATACTATTTATATTTTTTGATAAATATATAATAAATTCGTTATATTTAAATAAAGTTTTATTTAATAATTAATAAATAATTTAAGGCCTAATTAAATATAAGTTTTATTAAACTTAATAAGAATAATATTATAAAACGACGTTTAAAAAATAAATAATATATTCGATTTTGTTATAAATTAATAAAAAGTTTATAACCAAAATACATAATTTATTCTTATTATAAAGGGTTTTTAATTAAACGATAATATAATATCCTTTAAAAGTAAAAAGGATTTAAGAAACCTTTTTTCTCCGAGTAATAACTTACTTTTACGTTTAAGGAGTCTATTAAGGTCCTACTTAAAAAGTCTGACTTAAAAGAATGAATTAAGAAAAAATGTGGCGTAAAGGCTGGAAAAGGAAAAAAGAAAAAAGCTTACAGCCGAAAAATAACTGGATTTTTTAATTAAATAAGTTATAAGGTTATAAAAAGAAAACGTTAAATTCGTACGATAAATAAGGTTTTATACCTTTCTTAAAAACCTTTATTTTCCGTTTAAAGATTTCAGCTTTTTTTATTCGGTTACGATTAAATTTAAAAAGAAATTATACTTTTTCCCGCTTTTTACGGAATGCTTAATATGGAAAAATTTTGGTCGAGGCCAAGTTTTATTTTAAATGGTACGAAAGTACCTTAACGGAAAATTCTTAAAAAGTAATAACTATTTCGTAATTACTTGTTAAAAAAATTCGACAGGTTCGAACATATTTTCAAAGATTACCTAATAAATTATCCTGTCGATTTCTTAAATGTTATTAATTATATTTTTAATAATTACGAACATTTTAAAAAACGGCCGTAAATTTTATTTAAAAATACGGGTAAATAATAGGGTGTAGTTAAACGGATATATAACTTAAAGCAAACCAAGTTAGCAGCTAAATATACGATTAAATTTAGCCGTTTAGTAATAATTTTTAAACTGCCGCAAAGTGCGTAATATCTTTTTTACGATGGCTTAAAATTATATATTAAAAACGAAATATTTAAGCTACCTAAAACCGGATTTTTTTGGAAATTATACTAATAAGGTTATTATTACCGACTAAAGTATTTTTAATCGGTCCTTTAAGAAAAAAGAACCGGTAAACAAAATAACGATAAACGTTTTAATAATAATAAAATACAGGATAAATAAAAAAGGAAGTAAATACCGCTTTAAAAGAATTTAAAAAAGATAAGTCCAAAGTTAAATATTTTAATTATAGCAAAAAGGGTTATTTTAAAAGCGAATGTCGTTTTTTATTAAAAAGGAACTTTTAAAAGGAAAAGAATTTTTAGCTTAAAAAGAATCTGCGCGGCTGAACGAAAATTAAATAATAAGGAAAAGGATAAGAAGAAATTTAACTTAATTACTGCCGATTAAAAATTTATTATTATTATAATTTAATAAAGTTAAAAACGGCAACCTAAATAATAAAAATATTATTTTATTTGCAAAAATATTACAGTTAAAGTTTATAAATACCATCTAAAACAAATAGCTTTAAAAGTCACTATTACGTTAAAATATATTTATTACCTCGATGTTATAACCAGAGGCCTTGGCTCAGTGGCAGACGGTCGGAAGTTATGGGACGAACTTCCGATGCGGGCCCAGGGTTACGTGATGGGCTCGATGGGCTCGAAAGGCCTGGTTGGACCTAAGGGGATTTGGCACGTCGAGCTAATTAAACTAAGCGACGGTTTAAGGTAATTCGATAAGCTCGAAAGGATTTAATTACTAAAAAAAAGATAAAGCCGGATCGAATTAAACTAATTAAAAATAACATATATACGTTTATTATTTTTTTATAATTTAAATAATACCCTTTTATAATATAATTTAATTATTTAAATTATTTTTAATATTTATTATTATTAAACGTAATTATATTTTTAATTTATTATTTAAAATTTTATAATCTTATTATTAATATAAATTATATAATTAAACTTTAATAATTTATTAAATTAATTAATTATTATACGTTATAAATTTTTATTTAATAATATAATTAAGCTTTAAATAATATATTATACCGTTAATATATCGGAAATTTAAAAACTTATATAATAATAATATAAAAATACGATTAAAAAACTTAAAAAAATTATTTAATATCTTAAAACTTAAATTAATATTATCCGGATTAACGAAATTAAAATTAAACTTAAAAAATCTGAATCTTACGATAAAAGAAATTACGTAAATCTTTTTTTTATTTAAATACGTATATATTTCCGTTTGAAGAAAATCGTTAATAAGGCTAATAAAATCCTTACGATTACGGCATTTTAAAAAAAAAACATTTTAAATTAATTTAAACTTATCTTACAAAATTACCTGGAAAATAAAAAATCGGATTAATAATAAATTATTAAAACCTTTTTTAATATTATATTAATTTCGAAAAAAATTAAAGGCTAATTTTAAAAACTTAAACGAAAAAAGAAATTATAATATAAAAAATTTTTAACTTAAAAAAAGAATTTAATATTTAAATACGTAATAACGTTTAAAAATTTTATAATTAAAATAAAATAAATAAACGAAAAAAAGGATAATTTAATTAATATTTTTTATAAAAATATAAAAAATAATATTAAAAATAAAATTATTAAAATAATACGTTTTAGTATTTTAAATAAATATATTGTAAAAATAATTAAAATTAATAACCGATAATATAAATAACGATAAAAACGAAAAAAATAATTTATTTTTAAACTTAAATTTACGGGAATTAATTAAAATAAAAAACGTAATATATTTTTTACCGTTTATAAAATAATTCCAAAACTTATAAAATTAAGGATAATAAAAAAAATTAAAGTTAAATTAAATATTATAATTACGATAAAATAGGCCATATAAAAAATTAATATAAAACCTCCAGGAAATAATAACGTAACGGTTAAATTCCGGTATTTAAAAGATAACCAAAAAACAAAAAAGTAATTATTTTCGGCATAATTAAAAAAAGAAAAAACCTTAACTTACTCCTAAAAATACGAAAAAGGTTACGGGAAACTAAAATATTTTCCCAAACCGTAATTACCCGATAGTATGCTGTTACGATTAACTTAACGGTTACTTAATAATTACAAAAATACGATAGATAAAAAAAATTAATACCGAAAAAGTTAATTTTTTATATATAATAAAAAAAATAATAACGATAAAAATAATAAAAGTTAAATAAATAAATTAAAAAATATTAAGGTTAAAACGAAGCTTTATATTTAAAAAAGCCCGATCGATATAAAAAATTATACTTTATTTATTATAAAAAAACTTATTACTTAAAATACGAAAAAATAATAAAAATATATTTGATAATTATTTACGCATATATATAAATAAAGATTCGATTTTTATACCTAAACTGGAAAGGATTTTAAGAACCAAAAATAATATAAATACTTACGTACCATAATTATACAAAATAATATCGACGTTATTATAACGTTGAAAAACTGGCCGGAAAGAAAAAACTATTCCGAACAAAATCTTATATGCCATTATAAATAATACGACCATAAAACATAAAAAAAATAAATTTATTAAACAGTAATAAAAATCCAGCAGGAAATAATAAATAATTTACATTTCCGATACGTTTACGCTAATAATTTTGAAAAAAAAGGAAATAAAGAAAAAAATCGGAAAACGCCTGATAAAAATGGCCTAATATTATACCCAGTATTAAGAACGCTAAAAATATCAAAACCAATTAATAATAACGACAGATAAAAAATGGGCTTTAATAATAAATTAATCGAAAAAGGCCGAAATTTTTAAAAAATAAGTTATTAACTTAACGAATTAAATAAAACGATATAAAAAAAATCCTTAAATTAAAAACTTAATTACGCCGATAAAAAAGGCAACTAAAGTAATTATAAATAAAACCCTTAAAAAAAACGTTACCTATAAAAAAGTTATAAATTGGCAAAAAGAAAAAGGAATTAATATATACCTTTTAAAAAAGCTTTATATATACTAATAAAAAAAATAAAAAATTTTCTTATCATAATTAAAATACGAATTAAGAAAAAATAATATACCGTTATAATAAATTACGGAACCGACCCGAATTATATTAAACCGGAAATAATTAACAAATTACGTTTATTATAAAAGAATAAAACCAAATTTTACGAAATCGAAAATATAAAAGGTATTAAATTTATTTATAATAACGGATAAATTAATCGCGAAATTAATTACTTCGAAACTTATATTTAAAAATAAAAATAAATTATTAATTTCGATATTATTTTAATATAAAATTACAACATAATCCTTAGCAGAAAATGGTTATATTAATATAACCCTTTAATTAATTAAAAAATTAGCCAGATAAAATTCGTTTTATTTTCTATTAACGAAAACGGCGGCAAATATAAGTATAAGGATACGATAAAAATTTTATTACCTAAAAAAATACTATATATATAAAAAAAACGAAATAAATATATACGACGTATTATCGTTATAATTAAAACATAATTATACGAAATAAATAACAATTTATAATATTAGCTTTAAAAATTAAAAAAATAATTAAAATATTATTATAATATTATAAATACGAACGACTTTTTAAAAAATAAATTAAAATAAAATTACCGGAATATAATAAATAAAATTACGAAATAATCTTAAAAGATAATAAAACGATTATTTTTTATCTTATATATAACTTAAATTAATAAAAATTATACGTATTACGAAAATACCTTAAGGATAAATTACGTAAAAAATATATTAAACGTTTTAAGTTATTAATAAGATATTTTATATTTTTCGTATTAAAAAAGAATAAAAAATTACGGTTAATAATCGATTACCGATAATTAAACGATATTACGGTTAAAAATCGTATACTTTTATCCTTAATTACAGAAATAAAAAATCGTTTTTACGGAACTAAATAATTTATTACCTTAAACTTACGAAACGGGTATAATTTAATTCGTATTAAATTAAAAAACAAATAAAAGATAACCTTTAAAACTAAATACGGATTATACGAATATCTAATAATACTGTTTAAATTTATTAACGTACTTATAACGTTTTAAAAAATAATTAATTACGTATTAAGTAAATATTTCGATATTTTTATTATTTATTACCTTAATAATATTTTTATTAATTTAAGTTCGGAAAAAAATATAAAAAATATATTTATAAAAATTTTCGAACTTTATAAAATGTTAGCCTTTTAATTAACGCCGAAAAAAGCAAGTTTTATAAGCAAAAAATACTGTATTTAAAATATAGTATTACCCCGGAACATATTAAAATAAATCTTAAAAAATAATAATAATTAAAAAATAAAAGAAATTTATTATAATTACCGAAATCTAAATTTTTTTTAAATTCGTTAACTATTACCGGAAGTTTATTCGTAACTTTAGCAAAATCGTAATATTTTTATCTAACTTAACAAAAAAAACCGAATTTCGATAAATAACCGAAATAAAAAAGGGTTTTTAAAGGATTAAGGATATAATTATTAACAAACTAATATTAATTATATACGATCCAAATTACCCCGTAAAATTAAAAACCGATATTTCGGATTATACGTTAAACGTAATAATCGGATATATAGATAATTAAAATAACTTATACCTTATTACGTTTTATTTTTATAAAATTAAAAAAAGTTAAATTAAATTATGCCATCTTAAATAAAAAGTTCTTAATTATTATTAATACTTTTAAAAAATTTAAATATTACTTTAAAGAAAATTTATATTAAGTTAAGGTATATATAAATTATAAAAATTTTACCCGATTTATTATTACCCAAAAGTTAACAAAATAATAATTCCGTTACATAAAATACCTTTCGGAATTCGATTTCGTTATTATCCATAAAAAAAATTAAAAAATAATAAAGTTAACGTTTTTAGCAAACGACCAGACTTAAAAAAAGAAATCCTTAAAATTCCAGATTAAATATTCGACCTAATAAAAAAAGATATATAAAATTACGATAAATCGCGATAATTAAAAAAATAATACTTAATTTATACTAACAAATCCAAAAATATAATAATTAATTATCAAAAGAAAAAAAACCGATAAAACTTAAGTACCAGAAAAATACTAAAAAAAATTAATACGCAAAATATACGAATACCAGCTATACGGATATCCTGAAATCCATAAAACCTTAAAACGGTTATAACGTATATATTAATTTCCTAAAATAAAATCCGTAATAAAAAGTGTTTTATAAAGATACGACTTATAAAATAAAACTAAGGTATAACGTTATAAATTATACGGAAAATTATAACTATTACTAGTTATAAAATAATTATAAAATTTAATTATTTTCGATTTTATTATTAAATTATTATTATCAAAAAACCTAACGACAGATATATATTATAATAATATCTTTATAATCGTAAATTATGAATAAAAATATATACGTAAAATAATTAACATACTTTTTTTTTAAATACTTTATTAACGTATACGGATTTCTAATAAAAATCGTATTAAATAAAAATATTATGTTTATTTTAAAATTTTAGGAAAGTTTTATAATATAATTAAACCTAAACCATAAGTTTTTAAACGTTTTTAAATTATAAACGGATAACTAAATAAAAAAAATTAATTAAATATTTAAAACTTATTTACCGTATTATATTAATTACGAATAAAATAATTAAATTAAAAATTTATTAATAACTTAATTAACTTATAATATAAATTATTACGAAAATATTAAAATAATACCAATTAACGTTAATTTCGGCTTTATATTAAAAATTTACTAAAATTTATGAAAGAAAATTAATTAATATTAAAATTATTTTTATTTTAAAATAATTTAATAAAAAATTCGATTTTAAGTATATCGGATTATATAAGGTTATAAAATAAATTTCGAAAAATAATTACTAATTAAAGTTACCTTTTCAAATTAAACTTTATCCCGTTTTTTATATTTCCTTATTAAAGTTAACAATAAATATAATTTAAATTAATACGGAACGAAAAAAAAATGTTTTAATATAAAAGGTCGAAAAAGTTTTTAATACTATAAAGAAAAACGGCAAAAATTAATATCTGGTTAAGTAAAAAGATTACTTAAAATTAAAAAATATATGGAAACTTATGGAAAACTTTACGGAAATCCAGTATTTGCTTAAAAATTTTTACTAACAATACCGGAAACATTAAAGTTAAAAAATTTTTAATTTACGTTATTTAAATCGGACCAGCCGATTACGTTCGCGGTACGAAAAAACGAAATTATTTTAATTTTTAATTTATAAATTTTTTTTAAACGTTCGAATTTTTTTATCGTTTCCGTATTTTTAATATTCTTACGTAATATTTCGATTTCCCGTTTACGTAAAAGTTTTTTTTAATTATATAATCGGATTAAACGATTAAATAATTTGCTAAAATATTATTAAAATTTATTAAAACGTTATTAAATAAAAAATAATTTTTTCTTAATAAAACGTTTTTAAAATTTAAAACGATTTTTTTCCGTAATTAAACGGTTATATTTAATTTCGAAAAATCCTAATAAGTTATAAAAACCGTTATATTTAAAATAATAAATATTGTTTTTTAAAATTAAGATAAATTTTATAAATTTTTTTTACGTTTATAACGCAAATAAAATAATACAAATATATTAAAATTAAACGTATTGATTTTTTTCGAAAAAATTAAAACGTTATTATATTTACGAAATTTTTATTTTTTAATACGATTAAATATAACGATTAAAATAAACCAAAAATAAAAAAAAAAGTTACTTATTAAATAAATACGATAAATAAATTAATTTTTAAGAGTAAAAAAAAAAGATCGTATTATAATTAAAAGCTTTAATTTAATAATAAACGATCGGAAGTTATAAAACGAATTTCCGATACGGACCTAAAGTTACGTAATAGGTTCGATAAGTTCGAAAGGCCTGGTTAAACCTAAAAGGATTTAATACGTTAAATTAATTAAGCCAGACGACGGTTCGAAATAATTCGATAAATTTGAAAAAATTTAATTACTAAAGAAGAAATAGAGCCGGATCGAGCCAGTTAAACCAAAAATAACATATATACGTTCGTTACTTTTTTAAAGTTTAAATAGCGCCAGTTTATAATATAACTTGGTTACCCAGATTACCTTTAATATTTATTATTACTAAACGTAATTATATTTTTAATTTATTACTTAGATTCCTATAGTCTTACTGCTAACATAAACCGTACGACTAGGGTTTAATAATTGGTTAAGCCAGGCAGCCGTCACACTCGATATGTAAAGTATGAAATATACGACCAGAACGGTTTGTAACGAAAAGATTTCGGTAACCATGGTTAATTATCCTTAAAGCTTTATAAGCTTTTAAAATGCACGATATATTTTAAACTCTAACTTTCTATAAATGATTTTCGTTTTTAATATATTATATTATTATTTTTAAATTATTATTCTTTACTATTTTATAATTTATTTCCTTAAATCTTTATATGAATTTTCAGGTTTATTTTTACCGTTTACGGTATTTGTATTAAGAAATCTATTATCGTGTATTTTGCTGCATTTAATAAAATTAACGTATTATTTTAGTTAAGGATTGCAGTGGTCCGGGCTTACCTGACGGGATTCTTGATTACATATACCTGCAAGCTCCTAGTAGTTTCTGATAGCTTAGAGAATCAGACTTGCATTTTTACATAATTATATGTATCTAATATATAGTTATTCGTAATAGGTAAAAAACCTGAAGTTAAATACTGTTATTTATTATATACCTTTTTAAATCTTTAATAAATAATACTTATTACCTGAATTAAAACCTAGTTTACTTTATTATTTTTTTATTTTTTTTACTTCTTGAAAAGAAATATATGAAAAAAAACGCGCGATAAATATAATATTTAATAATAAAATTTTATAATAATAAATATATTTATAAAAGATAAATTCGAAAGGATACGAAAGATTTACGTTTATATCGTTAAAAATTTCGATAATCTGATTATTACGCGGATTTCTTTAAAACCTTTTTAATTTATAAAAAAAAAACTTATTTAGACGTTATATTTAATAACTTTTACGGTATAATAATTACCGAAATAATATATTCCGTAACGTTATTAAAATATTTAAATACGTTTAATAAATTTTGCGATTAATAATTTAAAATTATTTATAATTATATTAACAATTTTGCTTAAAATTTACAGCATTTAACAATTTTTTTTAAAAAAGAAAATTACCGGAATAATTAAACTTTTCTAAAAATATAACAAAATTAATATTTATACCGATAAATAAAACAAAATCTTGAAAATTCCTAACTTTAAAAAATATACCGACTAGGTTAATTCTTAAGCGAAAAAATATATTATGCTTTTTGCCAGGAAATTCCGGGCTATCGGCCCAAAGCGCGATTTAAAACGATAATCCAAACTTATTTAATTTTATGACCAAAAATAATAATATAATACGAACTTTTATTTACTTTTTTAAGGAAATTAAAAAGTTTCGTATTAATTAACGTATAATATCCGTTACGCGCGGTTAAATTTTAACTAAAGAATTTTTAAAATTTTATAAAATCTGCATAATTAACGCTGGATTATTTTAATCCGATGCCGAAAAAACCAAACATAACAATTTAATCATTTTTTATAACCAAAAATAAGTATATTTTTATAACGTATACGTTTAGGCCAAAAAATTAAAAAAATAAATTAATATAAATAACTGAAAATTCGTAATCTTTCGAAAAGTTTAAATTTTATTTCCTAATAACGCCTTAATTTAATAAAAATAATAACTTTTTAAAAAGGATAAATACCGGTTCCGGTTAAATATAATAACCTTTTTAAACGTTATCTTAAAATAATTCGGAATTAAATCAAAAAAAGTTTAAAAATAACTAATCCGGAATCGGTATATCCTTAAAGATAATAAGCAAAAAAAGCCGGTTAAAATTTACGCCATAAAATTATTTAAGTACGTAAAATTATAAAATAATTGGATAAAATTTTAACTATTTATTTATTTATACAAAAATTTATACCCGTGTTTTTAAATATTATACTGTTAACTTATAAAAAATATTATAACCGTATATTTAAATAAAATTAACGATAAAACTAAATTTAAGAAAGTTACATTATCTGATACCTTAAAAATAACCGTATTATAAAATAACGTATATAATAATACGAATAACTAGAACGATACGGCTTATTAAGCAAATAATAACCGTAATAATTAATAGTTTTAACGTTAAAGATCTTATTAACGTAATCGAAAATTGCCGGATTTTTGTTCTTTTAACTTAAGCCCTTAAGGTTATATAAAAGGTTACCGAAAATAAAAATAACGGTATAAAAAATTACGTTTCTTTTAATACCTTAAACGTAAAAAACGGTCGGATTATCCGGACCGCAAAATTTTTTAACGGCATTTTGAAAAATACCGGAAATTTAGCCAAAAAGCCCGGTGCGAAAATAGAACTTACGCATTTTTTAATGAAAGATTCGCATGGAAATACGAAAAAAATGCTGAAAATTATTAATTTATTTTATAAATTAACGGTTATATTTATTTTAACAAAAGCGAAATTAAGCTAAAATTTAATTATAAAAAAGGTTAAACATATATTAAAAAGGACGTCGTTAAGGATACGTATTTCGTATATTTTAAAAAGTTAAACGAAACGCTTAATACGGAAAATATTAAAAAAAAGGCAAATTATTTTTTTAAAGGGTATAATATTACGTACGGTACGGCTGCTTTTTTTAATAATTACGCGTAAAAAGAATACTGAATTAAGGATTAAATAATATTTAAAACGGTACGATCGGTAAATTCTATTACAATCGTTAAAAAGGTTTTTAATATTAACGAAATCGTATATATTATTTTTAATAACGAATAAATAATTAAATCCAATTTAAAATTAATTTTAAAGAATTATAGGTAATAAAGAACGTTATATTTAAAAATAAACGTTAAAGCTAACGTTTATATAGATATAAGTAATTTTATTATCTTCGTCGACCGGGAATAAATAATTATTTAAACTAAAAACCTTAAATCTTTTAAGATCGACCTTGTTTATATTAAAGGTATTAAATTAAGAATCCTTATTAATACTTAAATCGAATTTAAATTTTATATACGGAATTAAGTTAAGGATATATAAATTAATAACCATTTTATTATTAAGGTTAATGTAATTAGCGGTTTCGAACTAAGAATATTATTAAATATTAGGTTTTTATACTAATACGGAATTAAAATTAATTTCGTTAAAAAAAGTTATATTTTCCGATTAATTTTTAATATAGAAATAAAAAAAAGTTTTAAAACTGTACTTTTAAAGTTTATCTGCCGAAAGATTATAATTACGACGTTTATTAACGTAAATTACGTTAATTTACGCAAATTAATAAATAAAAGAAACCGTATAATATAACTTTTTTATATAATAGCCGATTATCCGGAAACGTTTAATTTTATTTTCGATAGATTAAGCATAAAAAAGGTTGTTTTTTATAATCTTAAAACCTAATTTTTCGTAATTATAAAAAACGAAAAAATTGGTATTATACATAATTACGAAGGTAATAAAAAACCATAATTAACTAATTAGTACGAAATTAATTAGTATTAAAAAACCGGTACAATTCGGAATAAATGGGTTAATACGGTTAAAATTTTTTTTATAACGTAAGACGAAAAGAACGCGAAAATAATCGAACGTTCGAACGTTAATTTTTATATCCTTTTATACGGAATTACAAAGTTAATAAATATTCCGTTAATTAAATCTAAGGCCGGAATAATTATCGTATATAATAATTTTGCGATTAGTAATAAAATACGCCATTTAATCGATAGCTATAATATCTTTCGAAATAAGGGCGTCGTATTTATATCCGAAAAAAATAAAATACGTATTAATTTTATCGAAAGATGGTAAAAATAATTAAAGCCCGTTAAGATATACTTATTAGGCGTTAAAAACCGCCAGCTTTTCGAAAAAAAAATACGATAAATTTTATATTAATTTTTTTTTTAATTACGAACTTACCCTTATAACGGTTCTGGTTTTCGTTATATAAAAAAATTAAGCGTTAAATAACAAAAAGGCCGTATAATAGCTAATTTTAAATCGTTAAATAAGATAATTATTTCCGACGTTTGTTTATTACCGGATTAGGAAGATATTATAAATGACATAATTAATAAGATATAATTTAGTTTTTTTAACGTATTTAGCTTTTCTTTCCAGTTATTAATACGTATAAAATACCGGAACTGTATAATAATTATTAATCTTTAAAAATTAGAAAAATTTAATATTATATTAATAAAACTTTTTAATTTTCTTATTTTCAGTTAACAATTTGTAAATAAATTATTTTTCGTATATAAATATTTTATAGTAGTATATATTAACTATATTATTATTTTTAATATAAATATTAAAAAGAATTTAAAACATTTACGTATTCTATTAGACATATTTAATAAGGTACGAGTTTATATTAAAAAAAATTTTCGGGGGGTTTTTTTAATCCGTTTATTTAGGTATAATATCGACGGAAACGGAATTTTTAAAACGGATAACCGTATTAACGCTTTTAAAAAGCTTACTTTTTTAATATGTTTAATATATTAAAAATCTATTTAAATATAGTAACTTAATTACGCAAAAGAATTATATAATACAGCATCAAAATAATACCTTTTAAATAACGGAAAACGGAATTATTTATAAAACTTAAAAAGTCGAGAACTTTATTTATTAAAAGATTAAAATAAACGAAACAAATATATATTTTTAAGATTAAATTTATACTTACGAACGAAGAAAAAGTTGTGTAAAAGTAATTCCAAAACCACTTATAAGTTTAATACGTTATTTATTATTATTAAAAAAATAAATCTTTTTTTAAAAAAAAAGAAACGTTTATAAAAAAGTATATAATATTATAATTTTTTAATTGTCCAGCAAATGGGACTTTTAGTTTATCTCCGGCAATAATATACCTAAAACTAAAATTAAGCCTATTTTCTTTTTTAAATTAATTTTTAATACAGAAAAAGAGTACGGATCGATAAAAGTAAAGGTAGCCGTTTTAATATAAGGATATAAAAAAATTACGAAAGCTTATTTAATTTAACCGATTTCCGGTTAACGTTTTCATTAATTACGCTTTTATTAAAAAAATCGTTATTTATATATTTTTAGTTAGTATAAACCTTAATAAAATCAACCCCCGGTTAATTAATATAACTAATAATTTATCGTAATTTTAATTAAAAATATACCATATTCTAGAAAAACTTAACGTAATATTAAATACGTTATTTCGTTTACTTATAATAATTTCGTATTAAAAAGCGTTTAAAGGGAATAAATTTAACTAATTAAATAATACATAAAACGATATTAACGTATAATATTTTTTAACAAAAAGGAATATTATTATTTAAATTACCTCCGTTTTTAATAACAAATTTAAGGTACGTATTATTAAAGGATACGCTATAAATAACTAATATAAACGTATTTATAAAATGCTATAGGATATAAAAGCCGGCAAACGCAAAAAATAACGATATAAACTTTTCGAACTATAAAACGATTTGTTATATTATATCGGTTTTAGCGGCCATAAGGGGTTATATATCTTTTATATTTACGTTATTAACGGTTAAATTACCGTATTATATGATAATTATGGATTTTATTATAAATATACAGGAAATAACGTCCGTTAATATCTTTTAGGCGTTAACTGGATATAATACTTTAAATAATTTATGTACCATTTTTTATAAAGTAAATAAAAAATTATTATTAATACCGGGTAATATACGATATACTGCTAAGAATTAAGCGATAATAACGTTAGAAATATTATAATTTTATAATTAGGAACTTTTATCGATAATAATTAATAGCAAAAATCCGAAATTTATTTTTATTTTAGAAGGCGAAATTTTTAACGTTTTAAAAATTAAGCTGCTTTTTTCTACTCCGTATTATCCGTAAATTGATGGATTATCTAAAAAAAAGAACCAAACCGTCGAAATCGCTATACATTTTTATATAACTATAAACTTTAATATTTTATAAACGAATATAATATTTACCTTACAATACTATTTAAATAATTCCTTAATAGTTATAATAAAAAGATTTTCGAACGAACTAATATTTAATTTTTAACCCAGGTTAATATTAAATATATTAAACGAAAAGAAAACCGTAATTTCGGAAAACGCGATAAATATCGTAAAAAAATTACGTTAAGAAAGTTATATAATTGGCCAACTTAATTAATGTATTTAGGAAAAAGAAATACGATAATCGTTATATTCCGATAAAATTTAATAAAAATAAAACCGTACACTTTAAGTTATATTAAAAATATTATTTATTTGGTTAACTTAAACGGAAATAATTTTTTATCTGGATTGGTTTATTTAAATTTTTTAAACGAATAAAAAAAAATTATAAGTTAAACTTTCTTACCGGATAAAAAGTTTACTTTATCATTTCCGTAATATAGTTATATAAGCCAAAATAAAAAAAGGATTTATTCGGACGAAAAGTTGTTAAATTCGACCCGGTAGCTATAAACGGTAACGAATAAAAATAAAAAATCGACGGTATCGTAAAATGCCGGATTCGTTAGTATAAAAAACGCTTCGGTTAAGTATTTTATTAAATAGATAAGCTAGATAATTAAAAATAACGAATACCGTTTTAAAAAGAATTTACTTATAATAATTAACGAGGCAGTTAACAAGTATAAAGTAAAGTACCCGATTAATTGGCCGATAAAATATCAAAAAAAGGGTCTTAATCCGCTTTAATAACGTTAAAGTATTAAATAATAAATATACGGTCGTATTTTTTATTTATATAAACAAAGGAATTTAGTAAAAAATAATAATTTATATTCGTTACCTTTATTATATTTATTTCGTTATATTTATTAAATATTTCTTTATATTTATTATTAAACTTTTTAATATATTTTTTATATATTTATATACTTATTTACTTAAGTTTTATATATTTTTTAACCAAATTTACGTTGTATTTTTTATATAATTCTTAATTATTTATATCTTCCTTAAAAAATCTTACATTATTAAAAAGGTATATATTATTAACTTTAAAAGTATCTGCCTATATAAAAGAAAATTCTTACTATTTTTGTTCCCTTTTTTATTTTTATTAATTTTTAGTAATCCGTAACCCTTTTCGTTTTTTCTATTTTCCCTAATAAAAAATCCGTTTAATTCATTACCTTAGAAACGAATAATCCGATAAAAATTCCGTTATAATAAACGATAAAACCGTTAACAAAGCCGTATTTAATTCCGAATATTTTAAGATTTAAAAGAACGAATAAAGTAATTATTTTATTAAGTTTTTATTTATTACCTTTTCGGTAAGTAATAATTTACTTAATAATATCAGTAACGAAAAATAAGTTATAAATAATCTTGAAAAAAAATAACAAAACCTATTAGGTTTACTAAGTAAACCAGTTCCTTCGATAAATAAAATAATTAAATTAAAACCCGAATCGAAATTATTATTAAAGTATTAATTATTAAAAAAATGGTTATCTTTAACGAAGAAATCGTTTAAAATAACGATATAAACGTTTATAATTCCCAAAATATTACCGATAATTTATTTAAAGACCTTAATAAAAACCTTATCGTTAAATAAGCCAATCCAATAACCCTTTTAAATGAAAAAAGTGCTAAGTTTGCTAAAAAATATCGGCCGGTTTACCCGAAAATCGGTATTTATAACTACTAACAATTATAAAGGTAAAAAAACCGGCTATAATAACGTATATAATAGCATAAATAACGGTATAAATAATAAGAAGAACGATAATAATAATAATAAAAAAACGAACGTTAAATTAATTACTTTTATTAATAATTTTATTAAAAATAACGTTTAACGTAAATTTATTAATTTAATTACTTATCGCTTAATTTTACTGGCCCGAAAGATAACCGTATTAAGTAAAACGTTAACAGTAATTAAAAAATTAAAATAAGCCGGTAAAAAACGCCCTTCGTTAACTAAGTCGAACTTTTTATTTAAAAAAATAAGATATAAATTAATCACCCTTAAGGTTTATCGTTAAGGTTTATTCTTAAGGTTTATCCTTAAGGTTTACTGCAGCTAGCTGGCATAAGGTTCATCAAAGTCGAAACTTATCGGCAACCACGCATCAATCTGCTTCAGAGTAAGGTTCTGCTTCAGAAGAAGGTTCTGCTTCAAAGTAAGGTTCTATGGGACTAAGGTATACAATCTATCTTAACCGTAAAAACTATTAATCAGTTATCGTATTCGAAAATACTAGATATAATATCTATCGTATGGATTATATATATAATAATTTTCTATGTATTTAGCTCAGCCTGGAAAATAAGGCTTAACCTAGATCAACCTTGTATAAGTTAATTTTTATTATTAAAAAGAAATCCAAAAATAATAATAACGATAACGATAAAATCAAAAACTAAAACGGATTAAAAATTATTTATCCGAATTCGTAAAAAATATAATTACAATAAAAAATTAATAATTAAGGTATCCAAGGAAAATAAAAAGTTTATTATTAAATATAATACGAAAGTTTTCATAATATATCTGTATTTAAGATTCGTTAAAAATAACGTAAAACGCGTATATATATTTTAGAAACATAAAAAGGCATACGATAGTAAAATGCCAACCAGGGTTACCATCTTAATTACCAGATATTACGACCTGAAAAATTACTTAAACAGTAACATCGGCGGTTATTTCGCAAAAATAAAATAATTTAACGTGTACCAGATTATTCCTATAGTAAAAAAAGGTACCGTTTAGGTTAATAATAAAGGCGCTTTTTATTCCGCCATATTTGCATTATAAAAGAATATATATAAGGTTAAATAAGAATTAGATAAAAAAACGTTTTTAACGGCGGTAACGTTACCCTTATTAATACAAACGTTAACTTTTAGGTTATTAAAAACTAAATTAATAGCAAAATCGAAAAAATTATTAAAGTAATTAAATATAAAATTAACGTAACCCTTACAGCCGTTAAAAAGGTTTTATTTAACGTAACCGCCGATTTGGCTAATATTTAATAACGACTTAATATTATCGAAGGCATCTTTAAAAATGTTAAAAAGTAAAAAGGTAACCTGTTAACTAAAATTTTTTTTTTTTAAAAATTCGTTAAAACTTTTAGCATAAAACTTAAATAATATATACTAGCATTTATAATTAAGGATTACAAAATTTTGCATGTGGATTTATATACATGAAATTTAAAAAGTTTACGTTAAATTTCTTTTTAATATAATTAATATAACCTAATTTGGCAGTATTAAGAATATAAATTCGTACGTTACACGGTTACTTTTAATCGTAAAAAGGGACCCTGTTAAGGATTATAATGGTCCGGGCTTACTTAACGGAATTTTCGACTATATATACCTACAAGCTCCTAGTAGTTTCTGATAGCTTAGAAAATCAGACTTATATCTTCACACAGTTATACGTATCTAATGTATAGCTACTTATAACACGTAAAGAACCTTAAGTTAAATACCGTTATTCATTACCATTTATCCGTCATTTATTATATACCTCTTAAAATCTCTAATAATTTTTATAAATAATATTTAAAACCTCTTAGTTTTAAAATTTTTAAAATTTTAAATTTTATAATTTATTTCGTAAAAGTAATATTATTTTTATAAAAAATATCGTATTTTAATTTTTATAAATATATATTACTAAAATTTAAATATTAATTTCTTAAATTTTTATTCTTATTTTAAACATATTTATAAAATAATCCGTTTAATCGAGTTTTATATATATATATATTTTCGAAAAATAAAATAATTATTCGTATCGTTTACATTAATTAATAAAATTCTTATTTTAATTAAAATTAAAATAATTTATATATTAAATGCTTACGTTTTAAATTTTTTATAAATAATTAAAAATATTAACGGTATAATAATTATTATTTATATATAATTTAAAATGTTTTAATAATAATTGATTAATTAATAATAATAAGAATTAAATTAATATTTTTTTAATTATTAAAATATTACTTATATTATATTAAATGGCTAATTAAGTACGTTTTCGTAACGCGTATTAATCTTTAAAGTAATTTAGCCGCGGAATATATATGTTCCGATTAAAGGGAGACTTTCCGTATATGGGGTGCTAGCGCACCCCCTGCTAGCTGACATAACTAGGCTTCGCCTTCAGGTCCGATCCCGATCCGCGGGGCTGGGTCGCCTCAGCGAGCTCAGGCCTCGCTGGTTTATAAGTTTTCTAATGTACTCTGCCAAGAAGCTAAAAATTAACTAATTAAATGCCGTATTCCCGTAACGAGCCAGCGAGGCCTAAGTTCAGGTTATGCGGATAGGGATCTCGTTCTGTACATTACCACCTAAATCGTCGAATTTCCTTTAATTATATTCATTTATTCGAATAAAACCATTTTTTTTTTAAAAATGGTAACTAATTTACGTCTAATAAGTTTAATATTTTATATACGCGTCGAATATAAGCTAACGTATATATAGGAATCTTTTCCATTTTTTAGATACAAGTTACAGTTAATATAGCTAGGTTTAAATCTGAAAAATGGGCAACCGTAACGGCCTTATCGCTATAATAACATCACTATCTGTCGCATTAGCGTACACAGGATTTCTTAAGTATATTTTATATAAGAAAAACCCGTATCTTAATTTTTTTGGCCGTACGAGTTATGGTTATTACGTTATAACTTTAAAAAAGTCCCGGACTTATTTAACCGAAACGCCTTTTTTATTACGACGTAATAATTATAATCTGTAAGGATAAAAAAATTAATTAAACGGGCTTTTTTTATATTAAGTTAACTTTAAAAGGTTTATAACAAAATAATATATGCGGTAATTACGTTATCGTAATTATAAAGACGTTCTAAATTAAAGGTTTACTTAAAACGAAGTTTAAATTTAATTTTTTTATTTTTTTATTAATTTAAATCCGATTCGGTAATTATATATATAGTTAAAAAAAATTTAAAACTGTATATAATATCGTTCTTTACTATTTTATTATTTATTTTTATTATTTTTATATTTGCTAATTTTTAAATTACATTTTTAAAAATTTATATAGGATTACTTAAAACGAATCTTAACATTTATAACTTGATATTAGGCCTTATTTTTAAGGTTTTGTTATTTCTGTGGCTATTTTGCTAATTGGGTTAGCCTAGTATGTAAAGCTACGTTTTTTTTTTTTTTTTTTTTTTTTTTTTTTTTTGCAGCTGCGCCGTTACCTCAGCTAGCTCAGGCCTCGCTAGCTCTCCATTTTTTTTTTCAAAGTTTTCTCATATACTTTACCAAAAAGCTAAAAATTAGCCAATCAAATGCCGTATTCCCGTAACGAGCCAGCGAGGCCTGAGTTCAGGTTATGCGGATAAGGGTTTCGTTTTGTACATCGTTACCTAAATCGTCGAATTTCCTTTAATTTTTTTTATTTTTTCGAATAAAATTATTTTTTATACAAAAAAATATTATATAGTAACCAATTTACGTTTAATAAGTTTGATACTTTATATAGGCGTCGAATATAAGTTAACGTATATATAGGAATTTTTTCCTTTTTTTTAAATATAAATTACGGCTAATATAGCTAGGTTTAGGTTTGGAAAATAGGCGACCGTAACGGCCTTATTATTACGATAGTATAACTATCGGTCGTATTATCGTGTACCGGATTTCTTAAGTATATTTTATATGGGAAAAGCTTATATATTAATTTTTTCGGCCGTACGGGTTATAATTGTTATATTATAACCTTAAAAAGGTTTTAAACTTAATTAACCGGAACGCCTTTTTTATTACGACGTAATAATTACCGGTTTTAATATTTTGCCATGAACTTTTTAAGGGTAATTTAATATAAAAGAAATCCGTTTAGTTATTTTTTTGGCTATACGGGTTATAGTTGTTTCGTCGTAATTATAAAGGCGTTCCGGATTAAAAGTTTATTTAAAACGGAATTTTTAATTTAAATCTTTAATATTTCCGTTAAAGTAGCCTTAATTAAAAAGTTATATATATAATTAAAAAAACCCTTTTAAAGTTATATATAATAATATTTTTTATTAATTTTTATTTATTTTTATTATTATTATATTTGCCAGTTTTTAAGTTAAATTTTCGAAAATTTATATGGAAATGCTTAAAATGAGCCTAAAAAATTACAACTTGATATTAGGCCTTATTTTTAAGGTTTTGTTATTTTTATAAATACTTTGTTAATTGGGTTAACGTGGTACATAAAGTTACGGTTTTGCAGCTGCGCCGTAGGCGCAGCTCCAACCTCAAAAATGGGGCCTGACCTTGATGAGATAAGGGCTGGGGTGGGTAAAGTATGTCAAGATTACCCACGCCACTCAGCCCCGCTTTTCTCACCGAAATATGCATTAGTGCGGCTCAGCGGGCAAATCCCTTGTATGACCCCCGGCCGCTTTCTTGGCTAGTTTTTGCTTATGCAGCCTCGTTCATATGTGGTTTATATAAAGAAATATGATGTGACCACTGACCAAAAGTGCATTACGTTGCGTATCCAGCCGAGGACTGGTAGCGTAGGGAATGTCTCAATTCGGATTTGATTCTTCGGTAAACCTGCACAGTAAGCGTAAGCCACCAGCTTGTAGGTGTCAGCATTTCCAAGAATACCACTTCGTGCAACCAGATAATTCGACCGAAGTACCACCTATTCCAGTCTGCTTCTGCAGGCTGTGATGGGGAATCCTTCGCCAAGACATGGTGGCCTGCATCATGTTCAGAGTGTCACCGGGAATCTTTGCCAAGACAAGGTTGCAAATCGGGCTCTCTTGGTCTAGAAGAAGGACGCTCGCACTCCTACAGCCCATGACGGTCCCCAAAGGGTAGGAAACCTAAGCCTAACCTTCATATGTTCGTGAATAGCCAAAGGCCGATCATGGAGAGCCGCGGAAATCCTGCTCTGCTGCAGCAAGGTGACCCTTGCCGTACGCCTCTATTCCTCATTCATGACTCCAGTGGGGGTGTCTTCAGCTACTTCAAGCTTGAGCCTCTCGGCAGGCCTGTCTACACTATCTACAACCCATGGTTCAGAAACACTGAAAAGTGGAATGGGGGTACGATGCTTTTTGTGGAAAAATACATCGAATTAATCAAGACCATTGTGCATAGGGGCGATATTTTGGTTGGAGGTGCGTCGACTTGGGTCGAAGTCCAAGCCTACATCGAAGCTGACACACATGAGCTCGCAGGTTGGTCCCTCGGAGGGCAGCTTGGTCTTGACATTGGTCGGGCACTTGCCAAGGACAAACGGTCTCGACTACGCGTGGCGGGCGTTGTCATGATTGACACCCTGTACCCATACTGGGGCCCCCCGGGAACTGTGCATGCTGACTTGCCAGTGGATCTTGTCCTCGGACCTTGCCCTCCCGATATGAAGGAAGAAATTTTGCGCTGCACGCAGTGGGTCAAAGAAGACTGTCTCGATTGGGTGTCACGAAATTGGAAAGAAAACAAAGACCAGTTGGACGGTATCGAGGCTGAGGAGCCCCCACCCACGGTTTTCATCCATGCGACCAAGTACATCCCAGTCACCAAGTCAGAAACAGGGGCAGTTGCCATGATGGACTATTTTCGTCACGCCAAAAACGGCTGGGATTTGTTCCCACATCAGAACTTCATTGTGGCTTTCTGGGAGATTCCCACACATCACTTCGGACTCTTTGAGAAGGGCATTGTGCGTTAAGTATTGCCTAATGGATTGGGCGCCGCTGACGAGACTTCACAGGCAAAGGAGACATCGGACAAGGTTATTAAAGCGTGCGACTTGCTGGCAGAGGATTAAAGCCTATGTTCATTTTTCATTTTTCCTTATACATTTTACATAAATGGGATAAGCCAACTTGGTATTAAGCTCCAGCCTCATTAGTCCCTCCTGTGGTCGAGACTCGCTCAGGAGTGAGATGCTCTCGTACTCTTGGCATAGCCTTGCAAAGAAGTACTCCATCTGAACATTGGCGAACTGCTGGCCAAGGCAGATCCGCGGCCCGTGATTGAAGGGGACGTACTCCCACTTGCTTCCAGGCTTCCACGTTTCTGTTGGAAATTTGTCAATTGCAGTTCCAAGATTTCCGGGTTCATATGCAGCACGTACCCCATCTCTCCGGTCGCCACTCGCTGGCGTCCTCGACACCAAGGTCTTCGCGGTTCTGTAGTGACAGCAAGCTGTAAACTACGCACTCTAGTCAGCGGCGGAGTTCAGCGGGCGTTAGGAAAGGGAAAGACTCACTGATTTGGGTGCCTTTCAAAACAGCTACAGGGGATCGGCCGTCTAGTCCACCCCCCCGCGGCAGGGTAATATCTTTGACAGGCACTCGAGGATTGTACCCCACTGATCGGATGATGCCGAAGGGCTTCGCTTAGCGCGTTTGCTACGAGAGATGGTGTGAATACTCACGGGGATGATGATTTCGAAGAGTTTCCTTGATGATCATCTTGATGTACTTCAACTTCCGCAAGTCCGTCAAGGTCGGCAGTGTATTTGAAGCGATGCTGCTTGGGAGTCAACATTAATCACAAGTACGAGGAACATTCTTGACTCACTGTTCTTCCACCTCAGCCTTCATCTTCGCGAATACATGTGGTCTTTTCGCGATTTCATAAAACGCGAAGGCAATGGTGGTAGCTGAGGGATCCTTACCAGCACTCAAAGTACTGGTTACTGCATTCCTAATGTCTCGGCGACTCTTTCCCTGGCGGATGAGGTCGTCGATAAAACAGGTCGATGAGGCCGCAGGGTCGCCCGTCCTTAAGAAGGCTCTATCCGCCATGGTGTTCTGGTAGTCCTGAATAAATCTAACGGCCCGCGGCGCGAGATATTTGTCATCGAGCCAAACGCCGACTTTTCCCAGAAGCTGCCTGAGACAAGCAATCTTCTGCAAAGTCTCCATTGCAGTGCGAAACTGCTGCTGGTTTGAAGTCAAAGAGTTCGCTGACTCGCCAAGGAACACCTCTGTCACCACATCCAGCTGTAAACGATCGACAATATCTGCTGCATCGTTACCTTCCTCATCGAGGAGAGCAAACGAATTAATAATGTGCTTCTCGGTTACGGACAAGTTCGATTCTCGAATGTGGCTCAACTGTTTTGATCAGAGGCTAATTCCAGATGAAATCTTGAGCAACCACTTACATGCACTCGGTACAATGCTGCTTCAGCTTTCCACTCATCTCCGTTCACTGCATCTGTCAGTTCTAATCTGAACTTCCAACGATCATATGAGAAAGTACACACTCCCAAAAATGGCATCGCCGAAGATGTGCTGGAATATTTTATGCTGCTCTTCCGACTTGGCAAGCTCCCAGAACTAGGTTTTATCAGTTCCACGTTAAGACTTCGAGTAATTAGTCGATAGAAAGATACCTGTGTTTCCTGAATTGCTTTGATGTTCTCGGGATCATCGGTCATGACAAGCTTCTCGCCAAACATCCGCAGTTCCATAGTATGATTGTGCTCTTCCAGAAGACGTTGACTCCATAGGTGAAATTTGTGGCTTCTCACCGCTTTGAGCATGTCAATGAAAAGGTTTAGGCCTAGATGCAATAAGTCCCTGTGCATTCAGAGTCAGAAAGAAGAGTATACCGAACCAATTCGACGGAACTATCGCTGGGGGGCCTGCCCCCAGGACGCCATACCGCCGATTAGTACGAAGGGTAGAGTATAAACTCGTAGCAGCAAACAGGACAAACGCAACAACACCGCCGAGGGCGAAGGTGGACGTGTAAAGACCCATCTTTTAGTTGAAACAAAGGGAACATTCGTATTTGGCCGTCTAGATGCCACTTGATAGGCAAAGGCTTTTAATGCCCTAATATTCTTAGGACAGTGTATACTAGAGCCTAAATAGACATTAAAAATGGTGTTCGTGGAAGAATATATCCAACTGGCGATGTCGTACGGGGTCAGCCACAAGGCGGCCACAAGGGGATCAATGCGGAAAGAAATTCACAATAGACAAAAGGTGAAATTCATTTTCGGCCGCCACTGTCACTTTGCATAAACGAGATTGGGACTTTGGGACCGTAAGATTCGGGCAAACGCTCGGTGGATCTTCGTCACCCATATCATATAGGTGGTGGCCAATGGGAAAGGCTACCGTAGCATCCCCCACCCTTTCGTCACCATAAGCAGTAGGCATCAGTACATGAGCACAGAATATCTATTCGACCAACACTCATTCCATTTTAAGGGGGGGGGGGGG